>JAVSCE010012255.1:0-52176 GCA_032199065.1 Smutsia gigantea | reverse complement strand
TAAGATTTTACTCTTAAAGAACCAAGTAACTAAGATTTGAAAGACAAGAGAAACACAGCTGGAAAAACCAGCAAAAATACAAAACAACTATCAGTGCTAAACTATATGGCAGAGACACATAAATAATAAAGGAGTTAAAAAATTTTGACCAATAAAAGTCCAAGGAACAATGATTAGTATCATCAAACTGATGACGTCAAGTCAAACTTTCATGGTCAAGGCAAGGGAAACAAAAGCAAACTAAACAAGTAGAACTACATCAAACTACAAAGCTTCTTCACAGTGAAGGACACCATCAACAAAATGAGAAGGCAATCTACTGTATAGAAGAATATATTTGTAAATGATAAATCTTACAACGGGATAATATCCAAAATATATAAAGAGCTCATATGACTTAACACCAAAAAAAAACCCAAATAATCTCACTAAAAAATGGGCAGAGGACCTTACACTTTTCCAGACATGCAGATGGCCAACAGACACATGGGAAGATGCTCCACATTGCTAATCATCAAGGAAATGCAAAACAAAAGCACAATGAGCTATCACCTTACACCAGTCAGAGTGGCCACGACCCAAAACACAAGAAATAACAAGTGGAGGTTCTGGGAAGATGGCGGCGTGAGCAGGACGGCAGAAATCTCCTCCCAAAACCATATTTTTTAATGAAAATACAACAAATACAACTACTCCTAAAAGAGAGACCAGAAGATACAGGACAACTCCCAGCCTGCAGCTACACCTGAGAGGACTTGGCACCTCACGAAGCAGGTAAGATATGGAGCCACGACCTGGCGGACCCAAGCACTCCCCCACCCCAGCGCACCAAGGGGAAGAGAGGATTCAGAGCGGGCAGGGAGTGGAAGCACAGGCCCATCAAATAACCAGCCCTGGTGATCTGTGCCAGGAGCACTGACATACATCATGCGGTGTATCGGAGATTAGAGAAACAGAAGGGCAGGATCTGAGAAGGACAACGCAACTGGGTCCTCTCAGCCAGCTCCACGGAACAAAATTAAAGCGGACGCTTTTTTAAGGGTCTTAAAGAGACAGGGGCCAACAGAGGAGCAGGATCGTACCAGCGCACTCAGCCAAGCAGGCTGGGAGTCCTGGGGATTTTCGGACCTCTTGGCCTGTGGCTGGGAAAAGCAGCCGCACTGTGACTTCCACAGAGATCAGTAGCGTCCCATTTGTTCCCTCCCCGGCCAGAGCCACAAAGAGCCCAGAGGAGCAGCCGTAGCTGCGGAATAGTGGAGCAGCAGCGCCACCTACAGCATCCTCACAGAATCTACACCCGGCGGGCATTTTTTTCTTTTTTTCTTTTTCTGACCATTTCTATCACCATGAAAAGACAGAGGAATAAAGCTTACCCAGACAACCCCAGAGAGGGAGCCTGATGGGATGGACATGCACAATCTTCCTGAAAAAGAATTCAGAATAAAAGTTATAACCATATTGATGGATCTACAGAGAAATATGCAAGAGCTAAGGGAGGAAGTGAGGGAAGTGAGGAAAGACAATGCAGAAATGAGACAAGTGATTGATGGGCTGAGCAGCAGACTGGACAAGATGCAAGAGACTGTTAATGGAATAGAAATCAGAAAACAGGAATACAGAGAAGCTGAGGCAGAGAGAGATAAAAGGATCTCTAGGAATGAAAGAATATTAAGAGAACTGTGTGACCAATCCAAACGGAACAATATTCGCATTATAGGGGTACCAGAGGAAGAAGAGAGAGAAAAAGGGATAGAAAGTGTCTTTGAGGAAATAATTGCTGAAAACTTCCCCAAGCTGGGGAAGGAAATAGTCTCTCAGACCATGGAAGCCTACAGATCTCCCAACACAAGGAACCCAAGGAAGACAACACCAAGACACATAATAATTAAAATGGCAAAGATCAAAGAAAGATAAGGACAGAGTATTAAAGGCAGCTAGAGAGAGAAAAAAGATCACCTACAAAGGAAAATTCATCAGACTATCATCAGACTTCTCAACAGAAACACTCCAGGCCAGAAGAGAATGGCATGATATATTTAACGTAATGAAACAGAAGGGCCTCGAACCAAGAATATTGTATCCAGCACAATTATCATTTAAATTTGAGGGAGGGATTAAACAATTTCCAGACAAGCGAAAGCTGAGGGAATTTGCCTCCCATAAACCACCTCTACAGGATATGTTAAAGGGACTGCTCTAGATAGAACACTCCTAAGGCTAAAAAGAGGTCACCAGAGAAAATAAAATCATAGCAAAGAAAGCAGACCATCCAAATACTAACTAAAGGCAAGGAATAAAACACCTAGTATATAAAGAATGGAGGAGGAAGAATAAGAGGGGAGAGAAAGTAAAGAATCATCAGACTGTGTTTACAATAACTTAACAAGAAAGTTAAGTTAGACTGTTAGATAGTAAAGAAGCTACCCTTGAACCTTTGGTAACCACGAAACTAAAGCTAGCAATGGCAATAAGTACATATCTATCGAAAATCACCCTAGATGTAAATGGACTGAATGCACCAATCAAAAGACACAGAGTAATAGAATGGATAAAAAAGCAAGACCCATCTATATGCTGCTTACAAGAGACTCCCCTCAAACTCAAAGATATACACAGACTAAAGGTGAAGGGGATGGAAAAAGATATTTCATGCAAACAAGGAGAAAAAAGCAGGTGTTGCAGTACTTGTAGCAGACAAAATAGACTTCAAAACGAAGAAATTAGCAAGAGATAAAGAAGGACATTACATAATGATAAAGGGGTCAGTCCAACAAGAGGATATAACCATTTAAAATATATATGCACCCAACACAGGAGTGCCGACATATGTGAAACAAATACTAACAGAATTAAAGGAGGAAATAGAAAGCAATGCATTCATTTTAGGAGACTTCAACACACCACTCACTCCAAAGGACACATCAACCAGACAGAAAATAACTAAAGACACAGAGGCACTGAACAAGACACTAGAACAGATGGACATAACAGACATCTATGGAACTCTACACCCAAAGGCAACAGGATACACATTCTTCTCAAGTGCACGTGGAACATTTTCCACAATAGACCACATACTAGGCCACAAAAAGAACCCCAGTAAATTCAAAAATATTGAAATTCTACCAACCAACTTCTCAGATCACAAAGGTATAAAACTAGAAATAAATGGTACAAAGAAAACAAAAAGGCTCACAAATACATGGAGGCTTAACAACATACTCCTAAATAATCAATGGGTCAACGACCAAATTAAAACAGAGATCAAAGAATATATAGAGACCAATAAAAACAACACAGAGCCACAGCTTCTGTGGGACGCAACAAAGGCAGTTCTAAGAGGAAAGTATATGGCAATCCAGGCCTATTTAAAGAAGGAAGAACAATCAAAATGAATAGTCTAAAGACACAATTACTGAAATTGGAAAAAGAAGAACAAATGAGGCCCAGAGTCACCAGAAGGAGGGACATAATAAAGATCATAGGAAGAATAAATAAAATTGAGAAGAATAAAACAATAGAAAAAAATCAATGAAACCAAGAGTTGGTTCTTTGAAAAAATAAACAAAATAGATAAACCCCTAGCCAGACTCATTAAGAGAAAAAGAGAATCTACACACATAAACAGAATCAGAAATGAGAATGGAAAAATCATGACGGACCCCACAGAAATACAAAGAATTATAAGAGAATATTATGAGAATCTATATGCTAACAAGCTGGAAAACCTAGAAGAAATGGACAACTTCTTAGAAAAATACAACCTTCCAAGACTGACCAAGCAAGAAACAGAAAAACTAAACAGACCAATCACCAGCAATGAAATTGAATTGGTAATCAAAAAACTACCCAAGAACCCCAGGCCAGATGGATTCACCTCTGAATTCTATCAGACATTTAGAGAAGAAATAACACCCATTCTTCTTTAGTTTTCCAAAAAATAGAAGAGGCAGGAATACTTCCAAACTCATTCTATGAAGCCAGCATCACTCTAATACCAAAACCTGGCAAACATCTCACCAAAAAAGAAAATTATAGACCAATATCCCTGATGAACATAGATGCAAAAATACTCAACAAAATATTAGCAAACCGAATTCAAAAATACATCAAGAGGATCATACACCGTGATCAAGTGGGATTCATCTCAGGAATGCAAGGATGGTACAACATTCGAAAATCCATCAACATCATCCACCACATCAACAAAAAGAAGAACAAAAACCACATGTTCATCTCCATAGATGCTGAAAAAGCATTTGACAAAATTCAGCATCCATTCATGATTCAAACTCTCAACAAAATGGGTATAGACAACAAGTACCTCAACATCATAAAGGCCATATATGACAAACCCAAGCCAACATCATAGTTAACAGTGAGAAGTTGAAAGCTTTTCATCTAAGATCGGGAACAAGACAGGGATGCCCACTCTCTCCACTGTTATTCAACATAGTACTGGAGGTCCTAGCCACAGCACTCAGACAAAACAAAGACATACAAGGCATCCAGATTGGTAAAGAAGAAGTCAAATTGTCACTATTTGCAGATGACATGATATTGTACATAAAAAACCCTAAAGAATCCACTTCAAAACTACTAGAACTAATATCTGAATTCAGCAAAGTTGCAGGATACAAAATTAACACACAGAAATCTGTTCCTTTCCTATACACTAACGATGAGCTAAAAGAAAGAGAAATCAGGAAAAGAATTCCATTCACAATTGCATCAAAAAGAATAAAATACCTAGGAATAAATCTAACGAAGGAAGTGAAAGACGTATACCCTGAAAACGACAGGACACTCTTAAGAGAAATTAAAGAGGACACTAACAAATTCATCCCATGCTCTTGGCTAGGAAGAATAAATATTGTCAAAATGGCTAGACTACCTAAAGCAATCTACAGATTCAACACAATGCCTATCAAAATACTAACAGCTTTCTTCAATGATCTGGAACAAATAATTCTAAAATTCATATGGAACCACAGAAGACCCCAAATAGCCAAAGCAATCCTGAGAAGGAGGAATAAAACAGGGGAATTACGCTCCTTGACTTTAAGCTCTGCTACAAAGCCACAGTATTCAAGACAATTTGGTACTGGCACAAGAACAGACCCATAGCCTGAAGGAAAAGATAGTTCAGATATAAACCCAAGCATATATGGTCTATTAATATACAATAAAGGAGCCATGGCTATACAATGGGGAGATGACAGCCTCTTCAACAGCTGGTGTTGGCAAAAGTGGACAGCTACATGTAAGAGAATGAAACTGGACTACTATCTAGCCCCATACACAAAGGTAAACTCAAGGTGGATCAAAGACCTGAATGTAAGTCATGAAACCATAAAACTCTTAGACAAAAACATAGGCAAAAATCTCTTGGACATAAACATGAGCGACTTCTTCATGAACATATCTCCCCGGGCAAGAGAAACAGAAGCAAAAATGAACAAGTGGGACTATATCAAGCTGAAAAGCTTCTGTACAGCAAAAGACACCATCAGTAGAACAAAAAGACATTGTACAGTATGGGAGAATATATTCCTAAATGACATATCTCTTCATCTGATACCCCTACAATGCGAATATTATTCCATTTGGATTGGTCACACAGTTCTCTCAATATTCTTTCATTCTTAGAGATCCTTTTTTCTCTCTGTGCCTCAGCTTCTTTGTATTCCTCTTCTCTAATTCCTATTCTATTTACCATCTCTTCTACTACATCTAATCTGCTTTTAAATCCCTCCATTGTACGTTGCATTTCAGATATGGAATTTCTTTAATGATTGAATCTCTGTCCTAACTTTGTCCCTGAGTTCTTGAATATTTTTCTGTACCTCCATAACCATGTTTATAATTTTTACTTTGAACTCTCTTTCAGGAAGATTGGTGAGTTCAGTTTCATTTGGCCTTTTTTCTGGGGTTTGTGAGATGTTGGTCTGAACCATATTCTTTTGACGTTTCACATTTCTGTGTGGTGCCGTCTAGTGCCCAGAAGCTCCAGTCTCTGGAGCTGCTCAGCCTCTAGAGTGCGGTTGGGGGTCATAGGGGAGCGCAGCTGGTGCTTGTGGGGAGGAAAGATCTGTTTCCTGATTCCCATCTGCCATGCCTGTCTCCAGTATCAGAGCCAGTGGGCCGAGCACACAGGTGTAAGCCTCTGTGGTTTGCGTCTCTAGGTGTTGTAGGCGGGGCCTCCCTCTGACTGGCCTGAGGCCAGCACAGTGACTGCCTGTTTGCGAGCCGGTGCCGTCAGGCCAGGAGGAAGGCTCGGCAGGCTGCATGTCACAGTGGGGGCCTCGGAGCTGAGCAGCCAGCCGGGGGGATGGAGCGCCTGAAGCTCCTCAAAGTTCCCAATCTGCTGGGCAGAGCACACCCAGACAACCTTGTCCCCATATCCCTTCTCCCGTGCAGCAAGCTCTGTGCAAAGCCCGCCACTTCAGCAGCCCTCTCACTGCTAGGAAGCCTGTCAGGCCGCCTGCCTTTCCCTTGTCCCAGAGTGACCGGGTGTGGATCCTGTCCTCCACAAACGGCCAGAATCTGTCTCTCAAGCACTCTGCCTGTCCCAGCTCCCCATACTCCAGAGCACCACACAATGTAGGTTTCTGCTCGCAAAGCACATCTCCAGGGCTGGGTGTTCAGCAGTCCTAGGTTTCCACCCCCTCTCCCGCTCTGTTTCTCTTCCTCCTGATGGTGAGCTGGGGTTGGGGAAGGGCTCGGGTCCTGCCGGATCAAGGCTTTCGAACGTTACCCTGTTTTGTGAGGTTTGCTCTGTTTGTGAGGTCTGTATGCAGTCTGGTGCAGTCTTCTTCCCTGTTGTTGTTTTAGGGTTAGTTGTATTAACTATATTTTCACACTATTTGTGGTTTTGGAAGGAGTTCTCTGCCTCACCCCTCACGCTGCCATCTTGAATCTCTCTCAACTATGCCATTTTTAAGTTCCAATTTTAGAACAAATCCATTTTAAGGGCAAATGAGATTAAGGGTAAGCAACCTAAAGCTTATACACACTTTCCCCAATTTCTCAGGTTGTTTCTATGGAATCATTGCCCATATCATTTTATCAGCAGTTCCACATGACAGGTCGCCATGTGAACTGCAGGGATTGTAGCTGATGAATAGGTTTTTCTTACAGTGTAAGATGTGGTGGCATACATGGATAGCACAGACCTGCAGCCCACTCCTGCACGCTGGACCACTCTCTCAGGTTGCTCTTCTTGTGGCTTTCAGTCACATTCCTGGGACTGGGGCCTGGGAGCTTCAGGGTTCTCCCCAGATCTAAGCCACTGCACCTGCTCTCTGAGGCTTCCCAATAGTAATTTAACTTGCATTTTAATTAGCTCTCTCTCCTAGTTGATTGGTAGGTAACTCTAAGAGTAGGCATTTTGTCCAATCTGTCTTTCTACTTCGTTAGTATGATGTCTGTTATAAGCTACTGGGAGCTCTAGAATTTCTGTATGGAAATGGTTTAGGAGCTGCAACCTCGCTGGATTTTGGAAACAGATATGTGAATATGAGGATAGAAATGGATGGGAAATGGGTGACTATTCTTAAATGTTGCACTAGTATCTCTCTTTATAGAAGACAAAGACAACAGCAGCTTTTCATGTTACAGACGTGCTTTTCATGTACAGACTGTACAGTACAAAAGTACTGACAGAGGCTCTTGGCACAGTTGCAGCAACACAGGTTTACTGAGGGAAATCAAACACTTGGAAAACAGTAATATCCTGAAGCATAAACCCTTTGAAGGACCATCAAGTCTGCAACAAAATTATTCTACATCTTTTTTTTCTCAACAGCATGGGAAAGAGGAGATAATGCAAAGTCCCCTTAGGTACAACCTTGTTAATGAAAGCCTGGGTTCAATGTGAAAAAAGGGCTACATTTTGGGGTTAAAATGAGAGCCTGTTCACCATGTGCAAGTATCTCTAAGGAGGCGTTATTGTTGGTTATGGTTTCATGGGCCAGGAATGATTCTGGGAGAGCTGAATAGCTCTTCCACAGTAGGTTAGGTGGTGAAATCTCAGAGCCACTTTGTCTTGCTCAGAGGGAAAGACAGTTCAGAGCAGGAGAGGGAGCAAGAACAGGCAGAGAGAAGGGCAGGCTCTTTCCCCACTTCACTCTCAGAAAGTAGGACAAGGAAGCATTTTTAAGACCAGGAGCAAATGCCTGTGTTATTTCTACCAGTGTTTCACTACCTCTGGTAAGAAAGTTCTTGATGATGCCATTGGGTCACACTCTTTTCATCAGAACTACCAGGTATATCTCATTTCTTTAATTAGTTAATTTAAAAGGTGGGGCTATAGACTTCATTACTAATTCTTCTGTTCCTGGAGATGTTCGATGGGCTCCTGATGAATGGATATGAAAAAAATCAGAAACACTCGAGCACAAATACACAGTGAAACCTCTATGACATCCACAGGCGCCATACACATGTGTAAGGCTGTGACCCGAGGAAACCCAGTTCTAGTATCAGCTGTGAACATTTGGCTTTTCTGAGCTTTCATTCTATTACATAAATGTAAATTAAAAGTTTCTATTCCTCCACACAGCATTGTTATAAGAACATAAATAATACATATAAAAGCACACTGAGAATGATAAAGAGTGATATATAAATGTTGAAGCCTTATGACATCATTATGCAACTAAAGTATAAAACTATGTATTATGTACCTGGTTAAAATAATTGGAGCTACAAAAATGAATAAGACTGAAATGGATTGTTTCAGATATGAAATATGAATCACTGAAATGCATGTTTTAGATTCAAAGGGCAAAGAACCAAGGAACAAACTGAGATCCTTGGCCTCCCACTAACAAAGAAAGGGTAGGAACACATTCCTAACATCCTTCAAGTTATCTGTTGGAAAACATTTGAGAGTTTCTCAAGTCCTAGTCTTTCCCTAGATAAATATAGGAGGTGTTTAAATAATCACAAATTCATTTATAAAAGAAAATAACTATTTTCCCACCATTTTATACTCTTCCTATTAAAGTTTTAGATGGTTTAAACTGAAAAGGAGAAAAGGGAAAGAAAAAAATAGCATTGTGCATATAAAATGTTTTATAAGGAACATACTCATCATGGAAGTAACTGACATCTTTAGATAAATCAAAATAACTTACAATATGTTGGAGCATACATTTCGTTTCTTGTTAAGAGACTTGTTTTTATACATCTTGGTGAATGACTCCAAAATAAACATATCATCATCATATGCTTTGAAAGTATGCATCTTATCATAAAATAGAGACAGAATCAGGGGAACATGGGCTCTCAAAAAGGTTAGAGAAATCAGAATTATCAATTACAAATGAGTCTTAAAACCCACCATATCCTCAGGCTCCAGCCCTATGTCCCCCTATGTTCCCCAAACCTTCACTAACGTTCCTGGGGCTGTGGAGTCAGGGCTCCAGGGAGCAAAGCTGATGGAGTCAATGCTGGGGGGCTCTGGAGGTTCACTCACTGCTCTATGCCTTAAATACAGCACGCTATCAGGTCATCACCTGGACCACCCCACACTTCTCTTGATGACCTGACATGGTACAGTAGTTCTTACCTCTAGACTCATGACCATGGGCTCATTAAGAGTTCTGGAGCAGATAAAACTCAGCAGAGTCTTACCATAGTAGAATAGAAGAAAAAGAACCTGAACCCAAGCAGAAATAGTGTGATGAGTTCGTGAATTAGTGATACACTTACTAAGAACCCTGAAGACGGCCTTCATCTATGACACATACGAATTTTCACAGATAAGGGAAAATAAGAGACAAAAGCCTAGGATTTAAATAAAGGTATTGTTTTGCACAAATTCCTACAATTATTAAATTGTTGTGATTTTTGTGAATTTTTAAAGAAAATCATTAGTTTAAGTTTCCAATAATACATCATCAAATTGCTTTATTCCTGTAAAGGCATTACATTCATTGTGATTACATGTCCTTGATTTTTTGTTAAATATATATATTGCCAGCCTTCAAAAAGAAAATCACATTCCAGGTGATCTATTTTCCCTACCCTGTTTTATTTCTGCTAGCTTAGTGCTCATCACCACCTAGGAGGATTCCAGCAGAAACGGGAAAGAACAGAAAGAATGGACTCATCTGCAGGTGTGTCCCTATGAAAATACCAGAAGAATCCCACAACTCCTACCCAGTTAGTCCTGAGCAGGTGTCACTGAAGACTGGCTTTATGGAACTTAATTGTTGCATTTCTCCTAAAGAAATCAGTTATTTGATGGTTTTCTGAGAATGTCCCATATGCATGCACAGTTGCTTCAAAAAAATAAAAAGTTTTCACATACTCATAAGGATGAGAGCATCAGGAAAAGCTCTATGTTTCTCTTAGAGAAGACAACATGCTTCATGTATTGAAGTGTTGTACCTAATAAAACACACATTATCCTATGTACTGGTCACTACATCTGACTCAAGAGGGATGGTCTCTGAGGTGTTTCCCTAACTATGGCCATTCTCTAATTCACTTGTCAAATAAGCTACAGGCAGATCTTTCTCCAGACTTCCTACATCCCCTCCCTTCCTCTGTATGCTCAAAGATCTTCCAAACAGCATTTAGCCACAGCGGGGCCTGTAGTCTTTTGCAGGATAGTACCCTGTTGTATGGAGCACTTAGAGGACAAGGACCTCGTCTTATTTATCTGGGTCCCTATGGTCTAGTCCAAAGAAAGGCTCAAAGCAAGTGCATCAAAACTAAACTGACTATCAGAACTGAATACAGTCAAGAGACAGAGGAAGATGCGGCCGATTGCTTTCATAGATAATCATCCATATACATAAAACAAGATTCACAGAGGCAGCCTGATAAAGTGAAAGTGAATGTCCACATACCTTTTCCACTATGGTATTTAGCATTACAAAATGCAGCAAAAAAACACATGCACAAAGACCAATTTATGTTTATTAGCAGTAACAAAGTATCAAGATATATGTAAACAAATTCAGAAAGAAAAATCTTACTGTATTCCATATTTTGCTGAAAAAGTAAACTCCCTTTTAACTGGAGCATTAGTTGAGACACCGGAGTGTATTACCCACTGCCTAAGACTAGACCACCTCTCCCCCATTATCCACTTTTTACCACCTTGTTCTCCAATAATTCGTATGCTGAGACCAAGTAAACAGATTTTAAAACTAATTTAAGCCAAATAAAACTAGAAAAACTGTCAGCAAAAAACAAACCAGTTCTCTAGGTAATACATCACAAATATAAATAATATTCCATTGAAATAGTTACATTTGTAACAATAGTAACACAACCCAAGATGACTTAAGCTTCATACAACAAATAACAAACAGCCTATGATTTTATAAAGCCAAGCAAGCCCTTGAGCTAGCAGACACTGACAAAATGTCCTTACTTGGTTTCACAGTTCAAGAGAGCCAACAAGAGGAGGTCTACTAAATTTAGACTCTGAGCTGACTTCATCACTGACCTGTCCTGACAAAGGGCTCTGCAGATAGAAGGAAGATGGTACAGGGGACAGCACACGAGGCTGGGATTAGCCTATTTAACAGGCACAGATTGTAGCCAAAAAATGTTCCCCAAGAATGCTCTGCTGGGCCCAGAGCACCTGCCCTACAGATGGGGGCATGGCTGCTAGCCACAGCTCTGTGAGTCCTGCAGTGGTACTGTAGAGCCCAGCCCCTTCCAGAGAGCCATCCACGACCAGGACTGTAAATGTGACTGTAATGACCACAGCCAGCTGGATTCACAAGCTTTCCTGGGAGAATAAAATACCAGAAACTTAATCCAAGACAAAACCTGAAACCATTTAGAGAAACACAAATTGAAACTGAAATTGAATCAGATCCTGGTCATTTTTGTCTTTTTTTAAGCTGGTTAAGAAAACACCTAAATTTCCATCTAAAAATGGTTTAATTTAAACTAAATTCTATTAAAATAGTCAAACACTCAGGAATACACCTGATCTGTTAACAAGCTTAGTGACTGTACAGGCCATGCCCACCTGACATGGGGATTGTATCCAGGATCTGTAAAGAGTCAGTTGTCTGCTTGTCCTGTGTTGAGTGAATGGAGGAAGGGAAGGTTGCACAGAGAGAAAGGGAAGTCTGCACTAGCCTTTGGAGGTATGGGAGAACCACCAGTCATGTGCATGGTGGCATCCAAACAGCATTGACCCAATGGCCCTGCTGCTTGGATCCCAGTCTAGGTGAGAAGACGGGGTCACAGAGAAATGGATATCAGTGATGAACTTCAAAGGAGCTTTGGTATGTTAGGCAGAGAAATGAAAGGAAAAGGAAAAGATACATTTCTTTCACTCCCACATCTCCTCCCTACTTCCTTTCGCTGCTTTCCACGTAGTCCACTACCTTTTCCATCATCTCCAATACAGTATCTAAAGTTGCTAAGGCTGTTTTTCTTAGAAATTTTTAGCACCATGCTGCCTATTCTCCCACTTGAATACCTTAAAAAAAAATCTACTAAACTGACTTGAACTGGCAGTAATTACTTTACTAAATAAACGTGTTCTCACCCTGCAAAAAGTCCTATAAATTTTATAAAGCAATTGAACTAAAACATAAAACATTTTAACGCTGAACCAATGTGGTATTTCATGTGGCTCAATCCCCCATTCTACCATAGGAAAAATTTCAAAACATTAAGGTGAGCAGTATACTGCTGTATTATTCTAGGTAGTATTCATATCCAACAGCTTGCCTACCTGTTTACACAGAACAGTTTTTACTTGAAACTTAAAAGCTGCTTTTAAGTAATGAATGCAAACTAAATATGTATATATATGATTACATGACTCAGATTTAATGGTCAAAGAAAATTTTCATAAGGTTACACCTTTGGGATAAAACAACAGGCGATAAGAAGGACTCATTTTCATTGTTTTGCAACTTACAGCAATGTATTTCCAAGTGTTATTACTTTCTCACACCATCTCTCCTTTAAAGAGCTTTTAAAATTCTTACATGAAAACATTGAGATGTTATATGAAGGAAGAAAATTCTGAAGAAAAAGGAACCAAAATGTAAAGCAGTATGTCAGTTCTTTACAAGCTAAAGAAAAGTTGATGTTAGTTTCAATATTAGCTGGAAGGAGATCTTTTAGCTGGAAATAAAAAAGAAATAGAAAATAATGCAATGGGGAAAAAAAGTGCCAAAGGGGGACTGTCAGAACTGGAGTATGTCTTGAGGAAAAAGAGAAAGAAATAATTTTATGGAACAGGAAAAAAAAATCCGTTTAAATATAGAAGGTATTTTGTTTGTTTTTCCACAGCATACTACTAAAATAAAATCAGAGTCTACTAAAGGAATTAAAATAAAAGTTAAAAAAATAGTGACCAAAAAATTTGACTAATTGTAAGCATGATGAGGATAAATCGCTTAGGTCACTGATACTTGGTTTTGTTCTTATCCTAATGGCACTGTTCTATCTGCTTTAAATGTCTTCTAGAACAATGAGGGTATAAAAAATACATAAATAAATAAATAGCTACATACCATCTTCTTGCTAAATGCCATTGCTGAAGAAAAAAGTCCCAGACTAAATTATGAATGAGGAATCCATGCCAGAGAGGGTTTGGATATTTTACTTTTAGTGGTTTGGGTTTCTCTAAAATGCACAGCAAGCTCTTGGCTGGCTACAGCAAAAAAGTACTTGGGGTGCTTGTTAAAATACAGATTTCAGGCTTTATACCCAGACAGTGAGTTAGAAGGATCCTAAGAATGTGAATTTTTAAACAGCTCCCCAGAAGGTTGTAAGTGCATATGGCCCACAATTTATTCTTTGAGGAAACTACTACCTAAAAGACCTGTCTACTATGGAGATTAACATGTTTTTTGAGGGAAAACAAAAACAAAACATGTTTCAGAGCAGAAAGGAACCTTTAAATCTACTTTATCCTTGTGAACCATCTATCTTGTGACCTTAAGCAGTGAGTTATCCTAATGGAAATGATCTGTTCAGTAGAGATCAAAGTTGTTTCTACAAGTTTCATCAAGCCACACTTGACAGCAATATAGCTACAAATGGTTGTAAAATGCAACAACATTTTAAGATAATCGTACAAGAACATTTCATAAGTAATGCTTAAAATTTTGAATTTGCCTAGAAATTTGAAAGCTCTGTCAATAAATTATATATGTTACTCAAGTGTTATTACTACTATATCTATAGATCTTAATTTGCTACTCATTTCATGTGCTGGCAAAAGCTCTTCAATTATACTACACGAAGTGCTCATGGGCTCCTTTAACACTTAAGACCCATGACTGGGAATTTTCTCTCTGACTCTTTTTCTTATCTCCTTCCTTCCCATGCCTCTTTTTTCCTGATAAGCAACCCATTCCCCTTATCCACATTGCATACACTAACTTTGTATGTAAGATATACATTTCTGTCTCTGCTCCTAAGCAGTTGCAAGTTCATTCATCCCAAAATGAGCATTTACAAAGGAACAGTATGTATCAGTCACCATGGAGAAATGGACCCATAAACAGTTACAGTATAAAGTGGTATGTACCATTAAGAAAGGGATTACTGATAACTGAAAACCTTTCTCCCAGCAGATTAAAATATCAGAGAGCTCCAGAATGCACAGCAAAAACAGCACCACAAAATATGATCCAGTGGAGATGTGAAGTTGCATGAGATACAACAGGGGTTGTTTCTGACAGTGCCTGTTAGAGGCCTTCCAATAGGCAACATTATATACCTGCTACATCATCAGTCTTAAGTCAGCTTTCTCTAGCTTTACTGAACGGTGAGGCACTGGCCAGTTAGCGTTGAATCACAGGCTTATGTTTGAAGCCTGGACACAGAGAGAGTGATGCAATGCCTAGGTTCTTGCCAACCTCACTGTCTTTCTCATGAGAAGGAAGAAGAGGTGTCAACAGTATTCAGAGTCTGTCCTCTGTCTATTCTGATCAAATCTAGGCCTGGAGAAGGGAAAGCACATTCACTGTTGGGCACTGGACTCAGGCATATCTGACAGTCACTACAAAGCGTTTTCCAAATTCTGAATGAACCACATGAAATCTTTTTACAAACTACTGGGAGACAGCAGAATGTCTTTCTGCTCCACAAACACCCCTGCACCAGCTAAAATCCATGACCCCTTTGTGTCTAATATATCCCATGCAATTTTACATGCATACATTTCTGTAGTATTTTCTGATATCATTTCACATCAGAGCCAGAAAGGGAGTCTCTTACATATTAGTTCACAAGAAGAAAATACTTCCCATTTCCAAGAGAAGACTTTCCTTGATAAATATTCTGACCTAAGGATGAACTACTTCACCAGTGGCACGTAAAAACATGCTCCTACTTTGACTGAAGTCAAATTTCCTCGTTTTTCTTTATTAAGGTATCACTGATATCACTCTTATGAAGGTTTCACAAGAAAAACAATGTGATTATTACATTCACGCTTATTATCGAGCCCCCCCCCCAATAAAATCTGTTTGTTTTTTAAACAAGTTTAATCCAACATGCATTCCCTGCAGACCTAATTCCTACCAGGCAGGATGCCACCTGAGGCATCTGACAAGGGGTACAACAGTCTTGTGCCTAAGGACTGTCTGTGCCTTCTGGGGAGGAAGAATTGGACTTTCCAACACAGCACGGCAAGTGTTATTCTGGAAGGGTGAGCACAGTGTTTCGGGGACACTGCAGAGCCTGGGAACCTCAGGAACACCTTCTAGGGTGTGACAACTGAGCTGGATTTTCCAGTATGAAATTTTCACCACAAATGAAAAGGGGAAAGACCTTCTCAGCAAAGGGACCGTGAAAAAGAGAAGGAGTCTTTAGAGAACAGAGTGTTCTGTGGGACTGTAGCACAGAGGACGGTGATAGGGATGATCACATTGAGGAGATGGGCTGCAGCCAGAACAGAAAGGGTGGATTTTACCTGTAGGAAGGACAACATAGAGCCATGAAGGTTTTTAAGGAAGATGCGGCAAGACCTAATCTGTGTCTCAGGAAGAGAAGAGTGGTAGCTAATGGGAGAGAGAGGAGGCTGAAAGACCAGCGAAAGGCATTACAGGGCTCAGGCAAGCCGTTCATAATATGCTTCCAGATGTCTCTATGCTCTTAGGTGCTGAGAGTCATTGCTCCCTATGTGTTCTCTAGTTACATTTGAGTTTCCCCCCTTTAATTGTGTATTGATACTCATATATATTCTTTCCTATCCAAAATATATCATCTTTGGTTCATAAGATCACAGCCCATATGAAAAAAAATTAGGTAAATACGTAAAAGATAATCTTACCTGAACAAAGCTGTTCCACTTTTGTGTAGTTCAAAGAAACTATGTCATTAACCCATGCAATGATGTCATGTCTGCTCATAGTCTCTTGGGTTATCGAGGTAGAATACACATTGACTGCCATTCCCCAACTAGAAAAAAAAACAAACAGGTTTATTCACATACAAGGAAAAACTAACTCAGACACATGAAAGACACCTATTCAAGGCTGGAACCCCTGGGAGAATGCTAAAGGATGTGAAAGTCCTGCTTTGGCTAAGCCCTTTCTCTTTTCTTTCTATTCTACATATTTGCTGTAACACGATTGCATTTCTTCTTTTTTTTTCTTACTTTGCTATCATTAATGTACAATTACATAAACAACATTATGGTTACTAGACTCCCCCCATTATCAAGTCCCCACCACATACCCCATTACAGTCACTGTCCATCAGTGTAGTAAGATGCTATAGAATCACTACTTGTCTTCTCTGTGTTATACTGCTTTCCCATGTAATGGTAATGACCCTTTTTCCCCCTTATCCCTCCCTTCCCACCCATCCTCTCGAGCCCCTTTCCCTTTGGTAACTGTTAGTCCATTCTTGGGTTCTTTGAGTCTGCTGCTGTTTTGTTCCTTCAGTTTTTTCTTTGTTCATTTTTTTTAGAATGTTTATTTTATTTATTTTTATTTTGGTATCATTAATCTACAATTACATGTGCAACATTATGGATACTAGACTCCCGACATCATCAAGTTCCCACCACATACCCCATTACAGTCACTGTCCTTCAGCATAGTGAGATGCTGTAGAATCACTGCTTGTCTTCTCTGAGTTGTACAGCCCTCTGTGCCCCCCCCCGCAACATTATGTCTGCTAATCATAATGCCCCTTTTCCCCTTTGTCCCTCACTTCCCATCCATTCTCCCCCGTCCCTTTCCCTTTGGTAACTGTTAGTCCATTTTTGGGTTCTGTGAGTCTACTGCTGTTTTGTTCCTTCAGTTTTTTTCTTTGTTCTTATACTCCATAGATGAGTGAAATCATTTGATACTTGTCTTTCTTTGCCTGGCTTATTTCACTAAGCATAATATCCTCTGGCACCATCCATATTGTTGCAAATGGTAGGATTTGTTTTCTTTTAATGGTTGAAAAATATTCCATTGTGTATATGTACCACATCTTTATCCATTCATCTACTGATGAACACTTAGGTTGCTTCCATTTCTTGGCTATTGTAAATAGTGCTGCGATAAACATAGAGGTGCATATGTTTTTCAAATGGGCTCCTGCATTCTTAGAGTAAATTCCTAGGAGTGAAATTCCTGGGATCAAAAGTTATTTCTATTTTTAGCTTTTTGAGGAACCTCCATACTGCTTTCCACAATGGTTGAACTAGTTTACATTCACACAGCAGTGTAGGAGGGTTCGGTTCCCCTTTCTCCACATCCTCGCCAACATTTGTTGTTTGTCTTTTGGATGTTAGTCATTCTAACTGGTGTGAGGTGATATCTCATTGTGGTTTTAATTCGCATTTCTCTGATGATTAGGGATATGGAGCATCTTTTCACGTGCCTGTTGGCCATATGAATATCTTCTTTGGAGAAGTGTCTGTTCAGCAACTCTGCCCATTTTTTAATTGGCTTATTTGCTTTTTGTTTGTTGAGGTGCCTGAGCTCTTTATATAATTTGGATATCAACCCCTTATCAGATATGTCATTTATGAATATATTCTCCCATATTGTAGGATGTCTTTTTGTTCTATTGATGGTGTCCTTTGCTGTACAGAAGCTCTTTAGTTTGATAGAGTCCCACTTGTTCATTTTTGCCTTTGTTTCCCTTGCACAGGGAGATATGTTCATGAAGAAGTTGCTCATGTTTATGTCCAAGGGATTTTTGCCTATGTTCTTTTCTAAGAGTTTTATGGTTTCATGACTTACATTCAGGTCTTTGATCCATTTTGAATTTACTTTCGTGTATGGGGTTAGACAATAATCTAGTTTCATTCTCTTACATGTAGCTGTCCAGTTTTGCCAACACCAGCTGTTGAAGAGGCTGCCATTTCTCCATTGTACATCGATGGCTCCTTTATTGCATCTTAATTGACCATATATGCTTGGGTTTATATCCGGGCTCTCTAATCTGTTCCATTTGTCTACAGGTCTGTTCTTGTGCCAGTACCAAACTGTCTTGATTACTGTGGCTTTGTAGTAGAGCTTGAAGTCAGGGAGCGTAATTCCCCCTGCTTTATTCTTCCTTCTCAGGATTGCTTTGGCTATTCGGGGTCTTTTGTGGTTCCATACGAATTTTAGAACTATTTGCTCTAGTTCATTGAAGAATCCTGTTGGTATTTTGACTGGTATTGCATTGAATCTGTAGATTGTTTTAGGCAGGATGGCCATTTTGACAATATTAATTCTTCCTAGCCAAGAGCATGGGATGAATTTCCATTTGTTAGTGTCCTCTTTAATTTCTCTTAGGAGTGTCTTGTAGTTTTCAGAGTACAGGTCTTTCACTGCCTTCGTTAGGTTTATTCCTAGCTATTTTATTCTTTTTGATGCAATTGTGAATGGAATTGTTTTCCTGATTTCTCTTTCTGTTAGTTCACCATTAGTGTATAGATATGCAACAGATTTCTGTGTATTAATTTTGTATCCTGCAACTTTGCTAAATTCAGATATCAGATCTGGTAGTTTTGGGGCGGATACTTTAGGGTTTTTTATGTACAATATCATGTCATCTGCAAACAGGGACAGGGTGACTTCTTCTTTGCCAACTGGATGCCTTTTATTTCTGTGTGTTGTCTTATGAACGTAGCTAGGACCTCTAGAACTATGTTGAATAAAAGTGGGGAGAGTGGGCATCCTTGTCTTGTTCCTGATCTTAAAGGAAAAGCTTTCAGCTTCTCGCTGTTAAGTATAATGTTGGCTGTGGGTTTGTCATATATAGCCTTTATGATGTTGAGGTACTTGCCCTCTATACCCATTTTCTTGAGAGTTTTTATAATGAATAGATGTTGAATTTTGTCGAATGCTTTTTCAGCATCTATGGAGATGATCATGTGGTTTTTGTCTTTCTTTTTGTTGATGTAGTGGATGATGTTGATGGATTTTCGAATGTTGTACCATCTTTGCATCCCTGGGATGAATCCCACTTGATCATGATAGATGATCTTTTTGATGTATTTTTGAATTCAGTTTGTTAATATTTTGTTGAATATTTTTGTATCTATGTTCATCAGGGATATTGGTCTGTAATTTTCTTTTTTTGTTGTTTCTTTGCCTGGTTTTGGTATTAGAGTGATGTTTGCCTTGTAGAATGAGTTTGGGAGTATTCCCTCCTCTTCTACTTTTTGGAAAACTTTAAGGAGGATGGGTATTAGGTCTTCACTAAATGTTTGATAAAATTCAGCAGTGAAACTATCTGGTCCAGGGGTTTTGTTCTTAGGCAGTTTTTTGAGCATCAATTCAATTTCTTTGCTGGTAATTGGTCTATTCAGATTTTCTGTTTCTTCCTAGGTCAGCCTTGGAAGGTTGTATTTTTCTAGAAAGTTGTCCATTTCTTCTAGGTTATCCAGTTGGTTACCATATAATTTTTCATAGTAGTCTCTCATAATTCTTTGTATTTCTGTGGTGTCCGCAGTGATTTTTCCTTTCTCATTTCTGATTCTGTTTATGTGTGTAGACTCTCTTTTTTTCTTGGTAAGTCTGGCTAAGGGTTTATTTATTTTGTTTATTTTCTCAAAGAACCAGCTCCTGCTTTCATTGATTCTTTCTATTGTTTTATTCTTCTCACTTTTATTTATTTCTGCTTTAATCTTTATTATGTCCCTCCTTCTACCGACTTTGGGCCTCATTTGTTCTTCCTTTTCTAGTTTCATTAATTGTGAGTTTAGACTGTTTATTTGGGATTGTTCTTCTTTCCTGAGGTAGGCCTGTATTGCAATACATTTCCCTCTTAGCACAGCCTTTGCTGCATCCCACAGATTTTGTGGTGTTGAATCATTGTTGTCATTTGTCTCCATATATTGCTTGATCTCTGTTTTTTTTGGTCATTGATCCATTGATTATTTACAAGCATGTTATTAAGCCTCCATGTGTTTGTGGGCATTTTTCCTTTTCTTTGTGTAATTAATTCTGGTTTCATATCTTTGTGATCTGAGAAGCTGGTTGGTACAATTTCAATCTTTTTGAATTTACTGAGGCTCTTTTTGTGGCCTAGTATATGATCTATACTTGAAAATGTTCCATGTGCACTTCAGAAGAATGTGTATCCTGTTGCTTTTGGATGGAGTGTTCTGTAGATGTCCGTAGGTCCATCTGTTCTAATACGTTGAGTACCTCTGTCTCTTGACTTATTATCTCTCTGGTTGATCTGTCTTTTGGAGTGAGTGGTGTGTTGAAGTCTCCCAAAATGAATGCATTGCATTCAACTTCCCCCTTTAATTCTGTTAGTATTTGTTTCACATATGTAGGTGATCCTGTATTGGGTGCATAGATATTTATAATAGTTATATCCTCTTGATGGACTGACCCTTTTATCATTATGCAATGTCCTTCTTTGTCTCTTGTGACTTTCTATGTTTTGAAGTCTATTTTGTCTGATACAAGTACTGCAACTCCTGCTTTTTTCTCACTATTACTTGCATGAAATATCTTTTTCCATCCCTTTACTTTCAGTCTGTGTATGTCTTTGGGTTTAAAGTGAGTCTTGTGTAGGCAGCATATAGATGGGTCTTGTTTTTTTTTCCATTCAGTGACTCTACGTCTTTTGATTGGTGCATTCAGACCTTTTACATTTAGGGTGATTATCGATAGGTATGTACTTATTGCCATTGCAGGCTTTAGATTCATGGTTACCAAAGGTTCAAGGGTAATTCCCTTACTATCTCACAGTCAAATTTACTCACTTCCTATGCTATTACAAATATAATCTAAAGGTTGTTTTTTTTCCCTCCTTTTTCTTTTTCTTCCTCCTCCATTCTTTGTATGTTATGAATCATATTCTGTACTCTTTGTCTATTCCTTGGGTGACATCTATTTAGCCTCAGGAATACCTCCATCTATAGGAGTCCCTCCAAAATGCACTGTAGGAGGTGGTTTGTGGGAGGTAAATTCTGTCAGCGTTTGCTTATCTGAAAATTGTTTAATCCTTCCCTAAAATCTAAATGATAACCTTGCTGGGTAGAGTATTCTTGGTTCGAGGCCCTTCTTCTTCATTGCTGTAAATATATCATGCCGCTCTCTTATGGCCTGTAAAGTTTCTGTTGAGAAATATGATGACAGCCTAATGGGTTTTCCTTTGAATGCGATCTTTTTTCTCTCTCTAGTTGCTTTTAAAAGTCTGTCTTTATCCTTGATCTTTGCCATTTTAATTATTACATGTCTTGAAGTTGTCTTCCTTGGGTCCCTTGTGTTGGGAGATCTTTGCACCTCCATGTCTTGAGGTACTATGTCCTTCCCCAGATTGGGGAAAATTTCAGAATTTACCATTTGCTTTTAGTATATAATCAATTTTGTATCGACTACGTACGTTATGCAAAACCTTAGTAAAGGTAATTCAAAATTTAAAATATTTTGGACTGCTTGCGGTAATTTTCATATACTGGCATCACTTTTGTCAGTTGCACTTTTCTAATGGTTTTCTTCTTCAGGCAGCACTGAAAAACTTCACCTCATCAGGCACCCTACTGATGGAGGATGGGGCATCAAGGCCCAGAACTGTGCCAAATGGTATCCGGCCACATTAGTGTGAAATGATTTAAAAACAAAACTAAACACAAAGCAGGAGGGACACAATCAGACCTGATTTAGAAATACAATCCATATTACAAGTAAAGATGTTCTGTGGTCATGTAACAGAAAGAGATACACAACACAAAGACACATAGGAGAGTTAGGACCTAAGCTTTCAAAATTACATGGGAACAGGGAAACAAGTCACTTGTTCCTCATTCTGTCAATGAATCACACTCTCCTCTGGGTCTTTATTGGTAACTTCACCTAAAGACAACAATCTTCCCATATCTAAACAGACATTCAGTTCACAAAGTTAAGTAAAGCAGTATCGACCTTTCAGGGGCCATAAAGGTGACTGGGCCAACAATGAAACAGCACACGGTTTTTGGTTTAGAAAAATCCAGTTAATCAGTTACCAGACCTACCACTTTAACTCTACCATACCCTCTTCTCTAACCAACACAGCTGTAGTCCCCAGAAACCCTCCAGGAAGAGCAACTGTGTATATGAGACCGGTGGGAAACTGGGCTAGAGGACACACCAAAAGTGAGGGTGATCAATGAAGGTCAGGAAAATTTTCTTTCATTTTCTAAAATAAAATGGTAACAACACTGAATAGATTTCCATACCTACTTCAAATGAATAGCAATGGAATTAATATGGGTAGTTGCTATTTACCATCCATGTTGATTAGAATATTCTTATAATCTATCTTCCTCCAAGTTTCACTAAGATACTTCTAAATTCATTTTACTTTGTGGTTGTCTTCTACTTGCTTATTAGTTTGCCATCCAAATATGAGACACCTTCTGATTTTAGGCGGGAGTGCTCTGGGTCCAGATTCCCTCTTCACATTCTCTAGTAAGTGGCATTCTCTAGTAAGTCAGGCGGTGGCCAAAGTGAAAAAGAATTCTATTCCTGCTCTATAATCCATTCTTTTCTGTCCTCAATTCCTTCAGCTCCCACTTTTTCTACAAATGCAACTTCAAAATATTCAAGCCTAAATTATCCAGGTGACTAAAGAGTTCATAAAAGAAAGTTTATTTTTCCAAATGTTAAACTCAGGGCTAGTGAGAGAATATTTAACAGACTTAGCTCTTCTGTGGACAAATTCTAAAATCCTGAAAGTTTCATCATGATTTCTTGGGTGTCAATCTATATTAAAACATTAAGGCAAAAGTGCCTTCCCCTACTTGTTCTTCAGAAATGTTGGTGGATAAGAAGGAATTTTCCTAACATGTTAGAGTTAAAGTGATTCTATGCTCCAATTTTGGTCCTTGAAAGAATCCTGTGAGAGAAGCAAGGCAGGAATTATATTCTTCCTTGACAAATGGGGATTCTAGGTCCTTTTGAAGGTAAGAATTAAAACAATTCATATGAAGCATTGGTCAAAGAAATTGAAGATATAAATAAATGGAAAGGTATTCTGTGTTCATGGAATGGAAGAATACTGTTAAAATGTCTGTACTATCCAAAGCAATCTATAGATTCCCTGAAATCCCTATCAAAACCCCACTGGCATTTTACACAAAACTAGAATAATTCCAAAATTTGTATGGAACCACAAAAGAATCTAAATAGCCAAAGTGATCTTGAGAAAGAACAAAACTAGAGGTGTCATTGTGCCTTTCAAACTATACTACAAAGCTATAATAAAAACAGTATGGTACTGGCACAAAAGACAGACACACAGCTCAATGGAACAGAATAGAGAGCCCAGAAATAAACCCATGCATATATGTATGGTCAATTAATTTAAGACAAAGGAGGCAAGAACATACAATGGGGAAATGATAGTCTCTTCAATAAATGGCATTGGGAAAACTGGACAGATATATGCAAAAGAATGCAACTGGACCACTATCTTACATGATACACAAAAATTAACTTAAAATGAGTTAAAGATTTGAAGGTAAGACCTGAACCATAAAGCTCCTGGAAGAAAACATAGGCAGAAAGCCCCCTGATATCAGCCTTCATGATTTTTTTTGGATCTGATTCCAAAGGCAAGGGCAACAAAAATGAAAATGAAAGAGTGAGACTGCATCAAACTGAAGAGCTTCTGCACTGCAAAGGACACCATCAATAAAGCAAAAAGGGCACCTAGTGAATGGGAGAAGATAATTTGCAAATCATATATCCAAAAAGGTGTTAATATTCAAAATACATAAAGAACTCATACAACTCAATTACAAAAACACAAACTGTCTGATTTAAAAATGGGCAGAGGACCTTAGTAGACATTTTCCCAAAGAAGACAAAGGGATGGCCAAGAGGGACATGAAAAGATGCTTATTATCACAATCAAAACCACAATGAGATATCACCTCACACCTGTCAGAATGGCTATTATCAAGAAGACAAGTAAAACCAGTGTTGGTGGCGATGTGGAGAAAAGAGAATTTTTATGCACTCTCAGTGGGAATGTAAATTGGTGCAGGTGCTATCAAAAACAGTACGGAAGTTCCTCAAAAATTTAAAAGTAGAACTACCATATGATCCAGCAATTTCAATTCAGGGTGTTTATTCAAGGAAAATGAAAACACTAACTCGAAAACACATGCACTGCTATGTTCACTGCATCATTATTTACAATAGTGACCATATGAAAACAACCTAAGTGTGTCCATCAATAGATAAACAGATAAAGAAGATGGGATACACACACACACACACACACACACACACACACACAGTGGAATACTATTCAGCCATAAGAAAGAACTAAAACTTGCCATTTGCAACAACATGTGTATGGGCCTTAAAGGTATTGTGCTAAATGTAATAAAGCAGACAGAGAAAAACAAATACTACATGATTTCACTTATAAGTGGAATCTAACAAAACAAAACAAAACCCAGAGTCCTAGATACAGGGAGCACAGTGCTAACTGCCAGAGGGGGAGGTAGTGAGGGAGGTACGCAATGGGTGAAGGGAGTCAAGAGTTACAAGCTTCCACTTATAAAATATATGTCATAGGGATATAATGCACAGTCAATAATATCGTATTAACTTTACATGGTGACAGATGGTACCTATACTTACTGAGGTAATCATTTCCCAGTGTAGATAAATGTCCAATCACTGTTGTACACATGAAACCAGTAGAGTATTTTATGTCAATTACATGTCATACATGTATATGTATCACAAATATGTATGACAAAACCTATTCAAAATACTAATTTTTAAATTTACTCGTTTCCAAAGACTCAGTCAAGAAAAACAAACAGCTAAGAAATGGTGAGGTATGCTACAGAATAAACAGCCAATGCACGCTGCAGGATTTACTCTCCTGTTTGGATCCTCCATATGTCCTTTACACGGAAACAACAGTTTATTCTCAGATGACCTGCTGTCTAGCCTCGGGGATGTAAGCATGTCTCTCTGTGCCATCCTTGCAAAAAGGAATTCAAAACACTGTCCTCTAGTTTGTGGCTTTTAGTTAGAATTTTAACCAGATCACTACATGTTTAAAACCCAGTAAGTACAACAGCCCTAAAGGTAGCATATAGGTAAGGGACAGTTCCCTAGCACTACCATCTCTGGGTCACCATACTTTGATATGGCATTAAAATTTTATTTTTGAAAGGATTTGCATTCTTTACTCCTACCTGAAAATAAACCAGAAATCACAATATATTTACACAGTTTTCATCACGGTTTGAATGCTTTTCTGGGAAGGTGGCAAAACATATATATACTTTCTGAATAGGACAAAGAAAAACACAGAGCAAAATAAAAATCCCTTCATACCTTCAGCAGGCAAAGTCATGACTCTGGCTTATCCTAGGATAGTGACCACTGATACACACTTTAGAAAAAGGACAGCCTCAGGCTGAGGACCAAGGTGTTGATTTTGCCTTGCTTCATCCTGCACTCAACATTTGGCATTGGTGAGGGGAGACTCTGGTACAGAAAGCTTATGCTCTGCAGCAGTCACTCAGACATACAAATTAGGATGTACATTTCTGCTTAATGAAACAAAAGGAATTTTATGTGCTCAAAGAGACCTGAGTTAGCCTGTTACTGAGACAAACCTGGGTAAAGACTTGCAAGGCCTGAACCGTGGAAGCCAAATTATGAATTCTACCACCTTACCAGTCGATGGACCCCAAAACCAATTACAAAATGATCTACAACTTTGTCCAACAAATTTGGCAAGGTTTGTGAATTATTCCAGAGGAGTGTCTCTTCAAAAGTTAACAAATATAGAAAATGCCATAGCTAGCATTATGTGTGGCCTTGAACTGAAATGACTTATTTTGTAATGCATATTGTCTCTCTAACCCACCTGAACCCCTACAAATGCATCACAGACGTGTGTGTGTGTGTGTGCGTGTGCGTGTGCGTGTTGGAGGGGGGCTGCTTTTCCTTATTTATTCCCTTCACTCCTTTTAGAGGAAAACACAGTGTTTTTTCTTCCATCAAGGCTCATTAGAGGCCAGGTAACCCAGGATACTGGTTTTGGTCCTGTTTTGGGTGTGTGGCTATAAGGAGAGGGGTTTGAAAATTAATTTTGGGAATGAGGCATGTGGAATCTATTTTGATTTTGATTTTTTTCACAACTAACTTCTGAGTTTGCCAGGCTTGCCATGTTTAGACACGACCATCTGCAGAAGAACAGCCCTCCATAAGTGGCTGGCTATGGTGTGCTGCTCTTTAAGGAGGCCCCATTTGGCTTAGATTTAACCCAAACCCATTTTGAAGCTGAACCTTTAAAAGCCCTTTCTGACTTCAGTTATACCTTCTTTATGTCACGCCCTAAAGGAGTCCATATACAACTGGAAACTTCACATTCAGTATAAAGCGTTCTGAAAATTCAACCCATCCTATGCCAAGTTACTCCATGCATTTTACTCTGACATCTAACAACTATTCCCCTATTTGTGATTATCTTTCTTCTCTTCCATAACAATCTCTATTTTCAACATGTTTCCCTGTCTCTGGGAGAAGTAATCCACTTCTACCAGTCTAAGATAAATACAGACAATCAATCCTTCACCATTTAGTTTCACATAAATGAAAACAAGAGCAAAGAACAGAGGCATTTTTCTTTCACCTGAGAAACTTGTTTGAGTATGGGTACATAGAGATATCTGAAGCTTTTTAATAATCCATAGCCCAAGAGGTTTCTTAAGTAATGTTCAAAGATATTAGTGCTTCATAGGAAGTCACATCCTGCTGGCCAACTGTGAAGAGTTTTTTTCAAGGTGTCTCAAAAGTTGTTGCTGGTACCAGGTCTCCATAAATGCCAAGGTGAGAGAAACACCTGTGAGCCACAAGAACACCTTTCTTTACTCATCATTGGATATAACTTGATCAAGGTCAAGGCCTTGCCTTTAGTTCCCATCTCACATGGTGTTCCTTGTTTCAAATTTTTTGGATTGTCAAGGTTGGCCCATTTCTATATACCAGGTAAAGGGAGAAGCAGTATTTCAAACATGCCTGTAAACATGACTTTTTACTCAAAGGATTTTTTTTGGTCATTCTAATAGAAATGGCCATTTTGCAAACACTTCTAAATATCCACAAATAATATAAGAGTTTTAAAAAGAGATTTAGCCTATCATTGTTTTAAGTATTTCCTTCTCTTAACAAGTGGCATCTTTCTAAAATAACCTATAAATATGAAGAAAATGTATGCTTATATATACCTGCAGATCAAATATTGAGCCCAAAAGAAGAAACCCCAAAAGCTGCTCTCAAAGACCACTTCTGATTTAGAATATGTTATCAATTTGAGGGGGAATGAAGAAATTCAGACCCACAACCAGACATTCATGTAAATGTGTGAGTCTTCCTTTAAAAACCCTTGTAACACCACAAATAGGCTCTGCCTGAGCGCTTCCTTTCCGGCTGCCTCCTAACAAAAGGCTGATGTGAAATCTCCCATGGCTGTCCCTAATAATGAACTGGGCATCAGCAGGGAGTGGTGCATAAATGTGTCCCCTGAACCAGAAACTTACCCACTTTTCAGCTGTGCATAATTTATTCTTTAGACTCAATACCATAAAGGGCAAATCTAAACATTTCATCAAGGAAAGAATATCTCCAGATACTTCTCAATTCACTTTCTCTTTATTATGTGACCTGAAATGTGGAGGCAGGGAGACAGTATTTGAGGAGGTGACTGGGACAGAGTAAAGTCAAAGAAGGTACCTCTGAAAGACAAACCTTGACATATGCAATCTCCCTGGAGAGACATTATAGAAACCGTATAGAATATCCTTTAAAATTGGGTATTAAAGCTTCTGTTTAACTTGTGGCATGACTGATGCATGCATGGGCATTAGGGCTGGGGTGGGAATTTAAGAGATCACTTACTGTCTTTTGGTAATAGTAATACAGCTGAGCTGTAGAGAGCAGATGTGCATCTATTCTATATTTTTATAGGGCTCTATGATTCTGTTATGGGATTAGACAGACACACAAGAGTAAGTCCTCCAGGCACAGACCCTCCCCAGAATGCTGCCACGAGCCCGTGGAAGGGCCTCCTAGGATAGCAGAGGTCTGCACACAATACTGCCTTCAGATGAGGACAGCACAGAAACATCAGGACATGGCCACAGTTATAAAACATGTATTTTGTTAAAATTTTTTATTGGTAGATATTGAAAGATATTGAAATACACCTTTTCTCAAAATGTAGAGTTAGTGAAGACCACCAATGTAAGAAACTCCAATACTAAGTTGCTTGGAGAAACACTGGATAAAACATGTTTTATACAGAGGCAAGATTTGCCCGCTCTTTATTCCAGGGATTTCTAGGAGGCCCAGCATTACAATTATTAATGTACTCTGTGTTATTCACTGCTTAATATCATTTATGTTAATGCTTTTAAAGTGGGCATAAAGTTTCATTTAATCTGCTAATCAGACGTATGAACTCCAGCTAATAACTGCCACCTCCCAGAGAGAATGAACAGAAATTACTTTTTCAGGGTGCCCAACTCTTTTACCATTAACTGTCACTTCTTAAAATAGAGAGATTAAATTCTTTCTCATCATATCATCACCAAGTATTCCAGTTACTATTTTTAAAGAATAGAATATGACTAAAACACAGATTTCTCCAACTGCCTGAAAAAGGAGATTCCATAACTAGCCTTGAAAATTTACCTCCATCTTAATAGTCTTGTCATTATATATGTGTTAACCCACCCACCCAGCAGGTACTATTCAGTAGATGGCTCCCTAGCTTGCCTACCCACAATATTATAAATGAAACAGAAATACAACTTTCAAATCAGCATAAAGAGGTTTTGGCTTTTTTAAACTCAGAATCAACAAGTCAGTAGCTATGGCCCTGAAATGACTCAGAAACTTGGCTCTTACCCAAGGAATGAAGAAATTTTGAAATTCTGAAAAAGTTTCTTGTGGCATTTCCAATGTTCACTCATATGAATAAAACTCAGCTGCATATAATGCAAGAATAAAAGGCTAAGGCCATAAACACACACACAACAAGCATCCGTTTCTTCATATGGTCATAAATATGGCTGATTGTATTTGCCTACATGTCCATCTGTTTTAAAACAGCGGGGGGCTTGGCCCACGCTCTGAGAACGACTCCGGTGACCCGGCGCTCGTTGCCATGCCACACGGCTTGGCTGGCCTCCTCAGGGCACCAACTTCCGCTTAGTACCCCACCTCCAACTTGGTTCCCACCACTGCTCTCCTTCTTGACCGTGTGCCCTCTGCCTACTTTCCCAGCCTTACTTGGCCTGCTCCCTCTCACCCTGACCTGAGCTCTCTCCCATGACCCCAAGTCATTTCCATCCAGATCCCAAGCTCCCCTGGCATATGCCCAGGCCATCCTTTCAGGGCATCAGCACTGTGACCACCATGGTGGGTGACCACAGTT
Organism: Smutsia gigantea; assembly: GCA_032199065.1. Lineage (NCBI taxonomy): Eukaryota > Metazoa > Chordata > Mammalia > Pholidota > Manidae > Smutsia > Smutsia gigantea. The sequence continues at coordinate 22,320 of JAVSCE010012255.1, read as the reverse complement.
ACTAATCCACCCTGCAGAAACTTAGGAGCGTGAGATAGAGCAGGAGAGGGCATGGCGACTGAGTGAACATGCCAGTCAGGCAAAGCTGTGTGGCGGTAGGTTTCTGTCGGGCACGCTCCTCCTCCAGCCCCTACTTCTGTGCTAGTTCTTCCTCAGGACTCAGCATCTCCAGTTGTTTGGCTTCTCTAAACCTTCCTGTAACAAAAAAACAACGGAAAAGAGTTTGAAGCTTAATCCTAGGGATACCTGGGCTCCAGGTCTCATGCAAAGAAAGAGGTGGCTCCTGGCACCAGGCGCCCTGGCTGCATCTAGTGCTTCAGGTTGGCTCAAGTGCCAACTCCTCAGAAGGCTGTTCCTGACACCCTCTCAAGTGGTCTCCAGCAGCTCGCCTCATGCGCTCCTTTAACTGTGCTTTTGACATGTCTGACTGTCCACTACCTTCTGCCCCCAGGATGTAAGCTCCAGGAAGGCAGACACTTTACGGAATATGCTTTGTTCACTGCTGTATCGCCTGTGTCCAGAGCACTGCCTGGCGCATAGTGGGTGCACAGTAAATGCTGAATGAATCCAGCGCAGGGGAGTTCTGTAGAGAGGGGCAATTCACAGGGTGCTCAAAATCATACCACGTAAGCAATCGCCAATGTATGTCTCTAAGCTCTGTGAGATGGTTAAGAGGGAAAACATTTGGGAGGAGTGGACTGAAGGACTTTTCTTTTCTTGTCTGAAAAAAATCAGTACTGAAATGTGCCATGTTTCATGCCTCCGACACAGAACTAGAAAGCTCACCAGCTGTACTGCAGTTTCTCGAGAGCACTAATCTAGGAGTCAGGGGCACGGCATCTGGCTGCACAGCTCCCACCCACCAGCTGGATAAAGCTGGGCACACGAGCTTCACCTCTTTGGATCTCCTTTTCTTCCTATGAAGTAGTAGTTAGAACTTATGTTCTCACTTAGTCTTCACCACAGTGCTATGGGATAGCTACTGCTTTTATGCTACTGTGGAGGAAAAGACACACAGAGAGGTTTAGTGACTTATCTAATCACAGTTGAGAGGAGAGCTGGGTTTTGAACCCAACAAGTCCCCCCACTCTGTCTTCATTATGTCATGAGAGTGAGTAGGAATAAAAAAGTACTCCAAATGGGACACAACTATGGTCTTCAATAGACCATTTTTCCTTTTTTTAGTTTGACCAAGGCCTTATTTTACATTTTTACTTTACCCAAGATGGATTTTTAAAGTAAGTTTCCTCAAAGAAGAGCCCAAAACAGACAGTTTTGGGTGACTACTCAGTTTATTGCTGGGAATGATTTTAGGTTCAAACATCTGCCAGCTGAAATATATAAGCCATGCTAATATTTTAGGAATCACCATATTTTGTATTTCCAGTTACTACATATTTTGGACTCAAGTCTCTCAATTTGCTTTTTGTGGTAGTTTAGTAAAAATGGACAAAGATCATGTACATAATTGGTTATAATTTTTCCAACACTAATGAAAGACTTCAGATTGGTATCTTGATATATTTAGAAAAAACTATTTCTAAAAAAAACCCACCTTGGTATCTCATTATTAGAGATTAGTGTCTATTCAAAGGTCTGTATTTACGTTACGGTAACACTGATTTTTAAATTCATGAGAACAATGAAAATGTAAAGTGAAGTACCAATAAAATTAAGCCTGAAAGGACGAGGGAAGTGCAGGCCAGTGATAAAATATATTTCAGCTAATTTGACTCCAAAAGGGTAATGTACATCCCTCTCCTCCCCACCCTATTCCTGCCATCCACCCTTAACTCTTTCCATAGCAGACTCATTTGATACAGAACCAAAATGGCCAAGTTCAAATAAGGAAACAGTGTGACATTAAACTTCTTAAATATACCTTTAGTTGACAAGGTACTGATCAAGCTTCTACATGAAACCCACTCCCCAACCCTGCCAGATAACATCCTGTGAATCACACACAAAATAGCTGCACATTATGAGAACAGTAAGTGGAAGTTTCCTTCTTTTGAGCTAAGATTAGCAAAGTTCAGCCAAACTGATGTAGCAGTGGGGAAACATGAAAACTAGGCACCACTGCATCAACCGTCCCCCAAACTGCCTTTCCCCGATGAAATGATTACTTCAGCCAGAGAATGCACTTCCACCTGTCTTCCCAGAATACCCCTAGAAGTCAGGATTCATCCTTCTCCCCCTGCCCTCCAGTTTCCTGCTCCTCTTTTAGGCAACCAGACACCAATCCTATCTTCCTTATGTGGAGTAGAGAGAACTTTTTTGTGTGTTAGAAGTCACCCACTATTTGAGACAATATGAATGGAAGACATTTGGTAACATGCCTCCTCATCCTGCCCCCCTGCCTAGTTTCTAGGTTCACTAGGATTAATTTGACTTAGAGATTTTAAAACATATTTTAAAAATCAGATTTCAATTCAGCAATTGAGTATAATTCTAATTTTTTTCTTTGCTCCCTAGACGTAAACCAAAGACCTAACATTACATGGATTGAACCAATGTCTCAGAGACCTAGTTTACTTTGTTGTTTTTGTTTTAGCTATTAAAACACAGTAAGAAGCATAATACAATAAAATACTGACTCATTACATACATTTATGCCACAAAGAATTCTTATTTAAAAATTAACGTTAAAAAATATATTCTAATAGATTAGGATGGCTAACATCCAAAAGACAAAGAACAACAAATGCCGGCAAGGATGCAGAGAAAGGGGAACCCTCCTATACTGTTGGTGAGAATGTAAATTTGTTCAACCATTGTGAAAAGCAATACGGAGGTTCCTCAAAACACTAAAAATAGAAATACCATTTACCCAGGAATTCCACTCCTAGGAATTTAGCCAAAGAAAACAAGATCCTTGATTCAAGAAGATATAATGCACCCCTATATTTGTTGCAGCACTATCTACAATAACCAAGAAACGGAAGCAACCTAAGTGTCCACCAGTAGATGAATGGATAAAGAAGGTGTGGTACATATACCCAATGGAATATTACTCAGCCATAAGAAGAAAACAAATCCTACCATTTGCAACAACATGGATGGAGCTAGAGGGTATTATGCTCAGTGAAATAAGCCAAGCCGAAAAAGGCAAGTACCAAATGATTTCACTCATCTGTGGAGCATAAGAGCAAAGCAAAAACTGAAGGAACAAAACAGCAGCAGACTCACAGACTCCAGGAAGGGACTAGCGGTTACCACAGGGAAGGGGGTTGGGGAGGGCGGGTGGGGAGGGACAGAGGAGGGGATTGGGGGCACTATAATTAGCACTCACAATACAGGTAGGTCACGGGGAAGGCAGTACAGCATGGAGAAGACAAGTAATGACTCTATAGCATCTTACTAAGTTGATGGACAGTGATTGCAATGGTGTGTGGGGTGGGACTTAATAACATGGGTGAATTTTGAAACCACAATGTTGCTCATGTGAAACCTTCATAAGATTGTATATCAATGATACCTTAATGAAAAAAAATATCCTAATAGTTTGATAACACAAAAAACTCAAATTCAAGATACAATGTTAGTAAAAAAGAACCATTTTTTAAAGTAGATATCAAAGGACTGTTTTTTATTTTATTAAATATTTTTGTTTAAAATATCAATACATTTTTTCACTACAGAAAAAGTAGAAAATATAAAAAAATAACATTAAATATTTTTAATATTAGTATGTGTGTGTGAAATGTATACACACACACTTATAAAATGAGTACACACAACACACAGGGTTGAACAGCATCCCCAGAATTCATGTCCACTCAAATCCTCACATGATCTTATTAGGAAATAGAGTCCCTGTAAACATAATTAGTTAAAATGATTAGGATTAGGGTCCTAATAATCAATGACTGGCGTCCTTATAAGAAGATCACGTGGAAACAGACACACAGGGAGGAGGTCATGTCACAGAGGCAAACACTGGAGTGATGGCGCTACAAGCCAAGGAACATAGGGGGCCACTAGCCAGTAAGAGGCAAAGAATGACTGCCCTTTAGAGCCTTCAGAAGAAGCACACAGCTGCTTCATTTTGGACTTGTAACCTTCACAACTGTGAGAGAGTAAGTTGGAAGCACCCTAGTTGTGGTAATTTGTTATGGCAGCCCTAGGAAAACAATACAATACATGCACACTTTTGTACTAATCAGCTTGTTTCTCTTAACATATTGTGAACATTCTTCATATTTTCACGTGTAATATTTGTACTACATTTCACTATGTAGGTGTACCACAATACACCAGATTCCAGAATTCCTCTTGATGTGTTTAATTCCAAGAACTTCCAGTTTGGCTGTCTCCTCTCTTTTCCAGTTAATTGTTATTTCAGAACAACAGAACCGGCAATCACATAACTGCCAACAATAACCAAATCATTGTTGGCTCACATAAAAAAGTATAGACATTCTCCCATGTCTACTACACTTCGGGTGATTTTGGGAGGAGGTATACTTGTTTGCTAGACAGAGTTCCCAAAGCCAGATGCACATCAACAGTTTTAGGCTCTCTTGTTACCAGGAAAGGAAGCAAGCAATCATATAAAAAAAAGTAAAAAGTCATGTCCTTGGCCATCATAAACTAAGGGAATCACAGGATATCCTGTCTAATGGTGTTTGGCTTCCTTTCATGGAACAACCTCAATTAAAGCAAAAAGAACACTCTCAACTTTCAAGTGATACTTGAGTGGCTGTGACCTGCTCAGTCCCAAAGAGAACACAGAAAATAATCATCAATAACCTAGACAGCGAGAGATTGCTGCCATCATGGAAGCAGTGACTTGTATTTGGCCTGAAGGTTCTGCATAAAATAAATGAGAGATGAAATAGTATCTACTGGTAGATATGGGGCATTTGTGAAATCATAAGTGGCCTTATATTTTATAATGTCTTTGGATTTTGAAACATGTGGTTAAGAAACTTGGCTTTTAGCCAGAAAGGCTCTGCAAGGCATTCATCCCCATCCTCAAAAATCACAAGGGCCCTGGTGGATCCATTCAGGTAAACCCAAGACCTTAATGGGCTTTTGCTTCTACTTTTAAGTTCTGCTGAAGGCAATTTCTCCCTAGGGTTTAGAGAAGTCAGGAGTCAAAGTGCAAAAAGGAAACTGCCAAATTAGACAGAATGAGGAAGGAGGGAGGAAAAGCTGGGAATGCCTGCACTGGAATTTTTAAAAAAGAAGGGGGTGGGGGCAAGGCTTTAATTAAATTACTCTGGGCAAGAGTATGAAAATATGAAAATGGCTCCTCGCTGCCTTTATAGAAGAAAACATTTCTACATACCTTTTCCTCTTAAATTTAATAGTAGAAATTTTGATCTAGCATTAAAGGAATACCCAATACAAAGAAGAGAATATCTACATAATCAAAGGGTTCTCTCCACAGAATTTAAAGAGCATCTCCTATCTATCAAGACCCCCAAAGAAAACCTAGCCCCTAAAGTTAACTCTTTCATATGAAACTTTTAAAATGGGATTAGTGGGTTTTTTTCCTGAGCTAAAATGATCCTGTTATTACTTTGCAGTCTACTTAAGAGAATAATTTAATATGGGCTTACTGAGAGCTAGACTTACTGCTATAAAAGACATAGTGGACAAAGACCAGGTAGAAGAAACTATTCCTTCTCATGAGGGGTTTATATTCAGGTAAAGAACACAAGAGCCATTTCCATTACAATCTAAGTTCAGGCTCTATTATAGGATCCACAATGTATTTTTTTTTAATTTCTTAATAAGATAAAGCACTTCATTTCTAAACATGAGCAAAAGATTTGAACAGACACATAACCAAAGAAGATACACAAAAGGCCAGTAAATACATGAAAAGATACCCAACATCATTAATCATCAGGAAAATATTAAAATCTCAGTGAGAGATTGCGAAAACTTAAAACACTTACAATACCAAGTGTTGTCAACGATGTGAAACAATGGAATTCTCATATCCTGCTGGCAGGAGTGTAAAATGGTGCAACCACTTTGGACATCTGCAGTTTCTTAAGTTTCTTTTTTTATTTTTCATTTTGGTATTATTAATGTACAATTACAGAGCAACATTATGGTTACTAGACTCCCCCTACTTTCAAGTCCCTACCACATACCCCATTGAAGTCACTGTTCATCAGCGTAGTAACATGATACAGAATCACTACTTGTCTTCTCTGTGTTTATACTGCCTTCCCCGTATTGGCCCCCACAGCTACATTATGTGTGCTAATCGTAATGCCCCTTTTTCCCCCTTATCCCTCAATTCTCACCCACCTTCCCCAGTCCCTTTCTCTTTGGTAACTGTTAGTCCATTCTTGGGTTATGTGAATCTGCTGCTGTTTTGTTCCTTCAGTTTCTTCTTTGTTCTTATACTACACAGATGAGTAAAATCATTTGATACTTGTCTTTCTCCGCTTGGCTTATTTCACTGAGCATAATACCCCCTAGCTCCATCCATGTTGTTGCAAATGACAAGATATGTTTTCTTCTTATGGCTGAATAATATTCCATTGTGCAAATGTACCACACCTTCTTTATCCATTCATCTACTGATGGACACTTTAGGTTGCTTCCATTTCTTGGCTATTGTAAATAGTGCTGCAATAAACATAGGGGTGCATATGTCTTTTTCAAACTGGGCTCCTGCATTCTTAGGGTAAATTCCTAGGAGTGGAATTCCTGGGTCAAATGGTATTTCTATTTTGAGTTTTTTGAGGAACTACATATAGCTTTCTACAATAGTTGAACTAATTTACATTCCCATCAGCAGTGTACGAGGGTTCAGTTCCCCTTTCTCCACATCCTCGCCAACATTTGTTGTTGTTTGTCTTTTGGATGTTAGCCATCCTAACTGGTGTGAGGTGATATCTCATTGTGGTTTTAATTCACATTTCCCTGATGATTAGCAATGTGGAGCATCGTTTCATGTGCCTGTTGGCCATCTGAATTTCTTCCTTGGAGAAGTGTCTGTTCAGCTCCTCTGCCCACTTTTTAATTGGCTTATTTGCTTTTTGTTTGTTGAGGTGCATGAGCTCTTTATATAATTTGATTATCAACCCCTTATCGGATATGTCATTTATGAATATATTCTCCCATACTGTAGGATATCTTTTTGTTCTATTGATGGTGTCCTTTGCTGTACAGAAGGTTTTTAGTTTGATATAGTCCCACTTATTCATTTATGCTTTTGTTTCCCTTGCCTGGGGAGATATGTTCATGAAGAAGTTGCTCATGTTTATGTCCAAGAGATTTTTGCCTATGATTTTTCTAAGAGTTTTATGGTTTCATGACTACATTCAGGTCTTTGATCCATTTTGAGTTTACTTTTTTGTATGGGGTTAGACAATAATCCAGTTTCATTCTCGTACATGTAGCTGTCCAGCTTTGCCAACACCACCTGTTGAAGAGGCTGTCATTTCCCCATTGTATAGCCATGGCTCCTTCATTGTATATTAATAGACCATATATGCTTGGGTTTATATCTGAACTATCTTTTCCTTCAGTCTATGGGTCTGTTCTTGTGCCAGTACCAAATTGTCTTGAATACGGTGGCTTTGTAGCAGAGCTTAAAGTCAGGGAGCGTAATTTCCCTGCTTTATTCTTCCTTTTCAGGATTGCTTTGGCTATTCGGGGTCTTTCGTGGTTCCACATGAATTTTAGAGCCATTTGCTTAAGAGTTCATTGAAGAATGCTGTTGGTATTTTGATAGGGATTGCATTGAACCTCCAGATTGCTTTAGGCAGGATGGCCATTTTGACAATATTAATTCTTCCTATCCATAAGCATGGGATGTGTTTCCATTTATTGGTTTTTTCTTTAATTTCTCTCATGAGTGTCTTGTTGTTTTCAGAGTATAAGTCTTTCACTTCCTTGTTTAGGTTTATTCCTAGGTATGTTATTCTTTTTGGTGCAACTGTGAATGGAACTGTTCACCTGATTTCTCTTTCTGGTAGTTCATCATTAGTGTATAGGAATGTAACATATTTCTGTGTATTAATTTTGTATCCCGCAACTTTGCTGAATTCAGATATTAGATCTAGTAATTTTGGAGTGGATTCTTCAGGGTTTATGTACAATATCATGTCATCTGCAAACAGGGACAGGTTGACTTCTTCCTTGCTAATCTGGATGCCTTTTATTTCTTTGTGTTGTCTGATGGCCATAGCTAGGACCTCCAGAACTATGTTGAATAAAAGTGGGAGAGTGGGCATCCTTGTCTTGTTTCTGATCTTACAGCAAAAGCTTTCAGCTTCTTGCTATTAAGTATAATGTTGGCTGTGGGTTTGTCATATATGGCCTTTATGATGTTGAGGTACTTGCTGTCTATACCCATTTTGTTGAGAGTTTTAATCATGAATGGATGCTGAATATTGTCAAATGCTTTTTCAGCATCTATGGAGATGATCATGTGGTTTTTGTCTTTCTTTTTGTTGATGTAGTAGATGATGTTGATGGATTTTCGAATGTTGTACCATCTTTGCATCCCTGGGATGAATCCCACTTGATCATGATAGATGACCTTTTTGATGTATTTCTGAATTCAGTTTGCTAAGATTTTGTTGAATATTTTTGCATTTATGTTCATCAGGGATATTGGTCTGTAATTTTCTTTTTTTGTGGTCTCTTTGCCTGGTTTTAGTATTAGAGTGATGTTTGCCTTGTAGAATGAGTTTGGGAGTATTCCCTCCTCTTCTACTTTTTGGAAAACTTTAAGGAGGATGGGTATTAGGTCTTCACTAAATGTTTGATAAAATTCAGCAGTGAAACTATCTGGTCCAGGGCTTTTGTTCTTAGGCAGTTTTTTGAGCACCAATTCAATTTCTTTGCTGGTAATTGGTCTATTCAGATTTTCTGTTTCTTCCTAGGTCAGCCTTGGAAGGTTGTATTTTTCTAGAAAGTTGTCCATTTCTTCTAGGTTATCCAGTTGGTTACCATATAATTTTTCATAGTAGTCTCTCATAATTCTTTGTATTTCTGTGGTGTCCGCAGTGATTTTTCCTTTCTCATTTCTGATTCTGTTTATGTGTGTAGACTCTCTTTTTTTCTTGGTAAGTCTGGCTAGGGGTTTATTTATTTTGTTTATTTTCTCAAAGAACCAGCTCCTGCTTTCATTGATTCTTTCTACTGTTTTATTCTTCTCAATTTTATTTATTTCTGCTTTAATGTTTATTATGTCCCTCCTTCTACTGACTTTGGGCCTCAGTTGTTCTTCCTTTTCTAGTTTCATTATTTGTGAGTTTAGACTGTGCATTTGGGATTGTTCTTCTTTCCTGAGGTAGGCCTGTATTGCAATATATTTCCCTCTTAGCACGGCCTTCTCTGTGTCCCACAGATTTTGTGGTGTTGAATTATTGTTGTCATTTGTCTCCATATATTGCTTGATCTCTGTTTTTATTTGGTCATTGATCCATTGATTATTTACAAGCATGTTATTAAGCCTCCATGTGTTTGTGGGCTTTTTCATTTTCTTTGAGTAATTTATTTCTAGTTTCATGCCTCTGTGATCTGAGAAGCTGGTGGGTACAATTTCAATCTTTTTTGAATTTACTGAGCTTCTTTTTGTGGCCTAGTATGTGATCTATTCTTGAAAATGTTCCATGTGCACTTGACAAGAATGTGTACCCTGTTGCTTTTGGATGGAGTGTTCCGTAGATGTCTGTTAGGTCCATCTGTTCTAATACATTGTTCAGTGTCTCTGTGTCTTTATTTTCTTTCTGGTTGATATGTCCTTTGGAGTGAGTTGTGTGTTGAAGTCTCCTAAAATGAAAGCATTGCATTCTATTTCCTCCTTTAATTCTGTTAGTATTTGTTTCACATATGTAGATGCTCCTGTGTTGGGTGCATATATATTTATAATAGTTAAATCCTCTTGTTGGACTGCCCCCTTTATCATTATGTAACGTCTTTTGTTGTTTCTTGTTACTTTCTTTGTTTTGAAGTCTATTTTGCCTGATGCAAATACTGCAACTCCTGTTTTCTCCCTATTAGTTGCATGAAATATTTTTTCCACCCCTTTTCTTTCAGTCTTTGTATGTCTTTGAGTTTGAAGTGAGTCTCCTGTAGGCAGCATATAGATGGGTCTTGTTTTTTTAACCATTCAGTGACTCTACATTTTTTGACTGGTACATTTAGACCATTCATTTACATTTAAGGTGATTATCGAAAGGTATGTACTTATTGCCATTGCAGGCTTTAGATTCCTGGTTACCAAAGGTTCAGGGGTAATTCCCTTACTATCTGACAGTCTAATTTAACTCACTTCATATGCTATTACAAACACAACCTAAAGATTCTTTTTTTTTCCTCCTTTTTCTTCCTCCTCCAGTCTTTGTGTGTTGTGAATCATATTCTGTACTCTTTGTCTATCACTTACTTGGGTGACATCTATTTAGCCTTAGGAATAATTCCATCTATAGGAGTCCCTCCAAAATACACTGTAGAGGTGGTTTGTGGGAGGTAAATTCTCTCAGTTTTTGCTTATCTGAAAATTCTTTAATCCCTCCTTCAAATTTAAATGTTAACCTTGACGGGTAGAGTATTCTTGGTTCAAGGCCCTTCTGCTTCATTAATTAAATATATCATGCCACTCCCTTCTGGCCTGTAAGGTTTCCATTGAGAAATCTGATGATAGCCTGATGAGTTTTCCTTTGTATGGGATCTTTTATCTCTCTCTAGCTGCTTTTAAAAGTCTGTCTTTATCCTTGATCTTTGCCATTTTAGTTATTAAATGCCTTGATGTTGTCTTCCTTGGGTCCCTTGTGTTGGGAGATTTGTGCATCTCGATGGTTTGAGAGACAATGTCCTTCCCCAGACTGGGCAAGTTTTCAGCAATTACCTCCTCAATGGCACTTTCTAACCCCTTTTCTCTCTCTCTCTTCTTCTGGTACCTCTATTATGCGAATATTGTTCTGTTTGAATTGGCCACACAGTTCTCTCAATATTCTTTCATTCTTAGAGATTCTTTTTTCTCTCTGTGCCTCAGCTTCTTTGTATTCCTCTTCTCTAATTTCTTTTCCATATACCGTCTCTTCTACTACATCTAATCTGCTTTTAAATCCCTCCGTTGTATGTTTCATTTCAGATATGGAATTTCTTAATGATTGAATCTCCATCTTAAATTCATTTCTGAGTTCTTGAATATTTTTCTGTACCTCCATAAGCATGCTTATGATTTTTATTTTGAACTCTCTTTCAGGAAGATTGGTGAGTTCAGTTTCATTTGGCCCGTTTTCTGGGGTTTGTGAGATTTTGGTCTGAACCAGGTTGTTTCAATGTTTCATATTTCTGTGTGGTGCCCTCTAGTGCCCAGAAGCTCCAGTCTCTGGAGCTGCCCAGCATGCAGAGTGAGGTTGGGGTTCTAAGGGGAGGAGAGCTGTTGCCTGGGGGGAGGAAAAATCTGTTTTCCGATTCCCATCTGCCATGCCTGTCTCCAGTATCAGAGCCAGTGGGCCGAGCACACAGGTGTAAGCCTCTGTGGTTTGCGTCTCTAGGTGTTGTAGGCGGGGCCTCCCTCTGACTGGCCTGAGGCCAGCACAGTGACTGCCGGTTTGCAAGCCGGTGCCGTCAGGCCAGGAGAAAGGCTCGGCAGGCTGCATATCACAGTGGGGGCCTCGGAGCTGAGCAGCCAGCCAGGGGGACGGAGCGCCTGAAGCTCCTCAAAGTTCCCAATCTGCTGGGCAGAGCACACCCAGACAACCTTGTCCCCATATCCCTTCTCCCGTGCAGCAAGCTCTGTGCAAAGCCCGCCACTTCAGCAGCCCTCTCACTGCTAGGAAGCGAAGCCTGTCAGGCCGCCTGCCTTTCCCTTGTCCCAGAGTGACCGGGTGTGGATCCTGTCCTCCACAAATGGCCAGAATCTGTCTCTCAAGCACTCTGCCTGTCCCAGCTCCCCATACTCCAGAGCACCACACAATGTAGGTTTCTGCTCACAAAGCACATCTCCAGGGCTGGGTGTTCAGCAGTCCTAGGTTTCCACCCCCTCTCCCGCTCCGTTTCTCTTCCTCCTGATGGTGAGCTGGGGTAGGGGAAGGGTTCGGGTCCTGCCGGATCAAGGCTTTCGAACATTACCCTGTTTTGTGAGGTCTGCTCTGTTCGTGAGGTCTGTATGCAGCCTGGTGCAGTCTTCTTCCCTGTTGTTGTTTTAGGGTTAGTTGTATTAACTATATTTTCACACTATTTGTGGTTTTGGGAGGAGTTCTCTGTCTCACCCCCCATGCCACCATCTTTGTTCTATAAAACCCAGTTTCTTAAACAAGCACCAAATATATGACCCAGGATTTATCCCAGAGAAATGAAAACATACAATCCCACAAAGATTTGTAAATGAATCTTCATACAACTTTTATTCTTAGTTGCTATGGATTGGAAACAACCTAAATGTTCATCTGCTGGTGAATGATAAAATATGGTTTAGCCATACAATGGACTACTACTCAGCAATAAAAATCATTATGCTGAGTAAAAAAAGTCAAGCCCTAAGGAAAACAATCTGTAGGATTCCATTCAAATGTAATCTGACCTCTGGTGACAGAAAGCACAGCAGTGGTTTCCTGGGTTACATGAATTGCAAAGGGTACCAGGAATCTCTTGAAAGTGACAGCTTCAGTGATGTGTATACTGCTGCACCTCACTGAATCATACACTTTAACTGGATGCAGTCTACTTTATGTAAATTAATTATTAAATAAAGTCAAGAAGGGAGAAAAGATTAGAGTATAATTTTTTGAATTATTTTGCAGATTTAGTATGGACCTCTAATGAACATCTGCTATGTGCCAGGGACTGTACTATGCACTGAGACCACAAAGACCATAGGTGATTGTAAAGACAAGGTAAGAGGGCAGACTGAAACGCCAAACAACAATTACAAGCTAATATTTTTAAAGGCATTCACTTTGCACCAGTCACTGCTTGGTATACTTCACACTCCATATTTCATTTAAATCCTTATCAAGAACGATTGATGCTATTATTTCCATTCACATATTAGGAAAATGAGGGTGAGATGCTAAAAAAATATGCCCTAAATCACAGTTAGAAAAGGTGGAACAGAAAATAAGTCTCATGCCAGAGCCTGAGCTTTGCCCACTATACCTCACTGTTTCTCCAAGGAGCAATCCAGGGCTCTGAGAACACCAACTGGTCTTAATGTGGGATGGGAATGGAAGTTCTGGATGGCAGGGGCCCTCTTCTCAGACCAGACCAAGTTCTGAACTAGGTTAAAGTAGCAGAGACACACTTATCACACAGGCTGGAAGTATGTTCATTGTTACTCGTGCTGACTCCTTAGAGTCAGGGTTATGACAATGCTATCTACCTGTCAGAAATTCCAGAGAGGGAAAAACTAGCTTCCCAAACACTAAACAGGTTTCTGAATTTACTGCACATTGCTAGCCCCATTAAGGGGACTTTGGACAAGACTTACAGGTCCCCATTCCCTCTGCTGTCAGCCCTGTGCCTAGGCACTGATGGCTCTCATCTCTTCCTCTTTCCCCCTGGAGAATAAATGTTACAGGGGTAGATATACTTTGCCCCCAGAAACCTAAAAGTGGGAGGCAGGAGCAAGGAGAGAGGGCCTGGCACATCCACTCCAAGGAGCCTTCACCCTGCACCCATGTACCACCCCCACTTACACTTCCTCCCTTGCCAGGACAGACGTTCACCTCACAAGCTATAGGAGCTTTCTATTTCATGGTTATTGATGGTTATTGATGGTAAGCAGGTCCCTATGGCTGGGATAATACATTCAAAGCTCTCATTTTGTTTATCCTTAAGTGGTCAGGCTCAATGGGGATTCACTCAGCCTCCAACCAAACTAGAGGGGGCTGGAGCAGGGAGGTATGGTATGGGGAATGCAGATGGCTTGTTTCCTGGCCAGTGACACATTATTGCAGGGGTCACACTGAGGCCAGATACTGCTCAATAACTTCCAGAAACTGTGAGGTTAGACTAAGAGCTGGGGAAGGCCAGAGGATGCAGCTGAGTGGCTCACAAATGGCAATCACTGTGATCTCACAGTGTCAGTGCCCCACACAGTACCCATGCTGGATAAGGAAGGAAAAAAACACAAATTCAAAGACGGTATCAAGAAGGACTCCTCACACGGGACTAATTTGCAGTTAGTGAGACTCATGGAGCATACTAAGCAGGCTGAAACATCACAAAAACAACAGCACAGGAGGCAGCTCCAATGCCGTCTGGAGGAAATGAAACAAAGTATGGATTACGGGTGCTACGTGTGAAATGCCAAGGAGCAGGCACTTTGGAGCACATTTTATTTGTGATTTGTGATGCTGTTTTAATGTAAGAGTGATATATGTACTTGCATTAGGCAAACCTTAACATCATCCATGTGACTTCAAGGAGTCCGTGAATATTTTCAGATGCCAAAATACTTTGGCAAATAAAACTCATCATTAAAATTAAAACTTGTTTAATTTTAAAAATCCATGCTATTAAAATGTTAAATGAAACATCACTGATTGATCAGGTAATGCACTTACATAGTTCCAATTTTTTTTAAACATAAAAAAGTACACAGGAACTTATCTATCTTGTTCCCACCATTATTATTAGTTTATATCCTTTCCATTTCTCCATGTACAAAAAAATGTGTACATGTTCTCATTTTCCTCACTTTTTATATAAAAGTTAGTGTACTCTGTACTGTTTTTTAACCTAGTGTTGGTTAATACCAATATAAAAATTGGGGAACACAAGGCTGTGTTGAAACTCACACACAGAGATAGGTCCTGGTAGGACACACTCAGTTTTTATTTACATGCTGCTCCATTTATGAAAGCTTTTGAAAATTACAGTATAGTAGTAATTCTGCCTCTGCCAGGTATTCACACAATATTACAAAAGTACTTTATTGGGGTCAGGTAAGGGCACCACTCTATTTCACATGCCTCCCACCAAGCACTATCTCCCAGCCAGTTGTCCCAGATACTAGAGGCTTTTCAAGGAGAGGCTGTGCATTATTTACCGTGTATTCCCAGGGCCCAGCAAAGAGTTGGTAAATACAATGAACTAAGCTTGATAAGAGAACAGATTCTTCAGCAGTGGAGGGAATGTTGGCTTATATCCTAATTAATATAAAAATAGTTATGTAAAATCCAAGAATGGGAATTTTAAAAGTTACATTATTAGCAACCTGAAAATAAGTTTTGGCATTCCAAAATGAAAAAAAGGATGTGGTGGGGGGGAGAAGCCCATTTTCATAGCTTCACTTTCTCCTGATTTCCTGACCAACAAATGCAAATCTTGCCAGGAATCAGGGGCAGCTCTTAAATGAAGGGTACCACTGTTCATAATCAGAGTAAAACTCTCAACACTCAAAACGTCCCTGAGATGTCAATACCTCTTGCATTTTTTTACCTCTCAGGGCTTTGCCTGTGTAGGCTCTCACTAAATAAAAAGCAAAGAATTAATGCCTTTAAAGCAAAACAAAACAAACACTATTTCTAAGAAAAGATGGAATCACAGAAATCTAAGGAAGAGCACTGTCATTTCAGGCTTATGCAAGACTAAACACTAGCCATGAACTTCAGGACCAATTCTGTAGACAAAACCCCAAGTTTTACAGCCTTCCAGCAATGCACCTATGTATGCATTATGTGTACTTTTCCTTTCAAATCTCCTCCCCTATTCCTCTTCTGTTCCAAATCACAGCTAAAATCTGGTTCTCTTGGAACTCTTAGCCTGCCTGAACCAAATGAGGTCTAGAAATACAGAAAGACTGAACCCTAAGCCATATTTTCTTTACTAGATAAACTACACAAAAGGGCACCATCAGTAAAAGTAGCCATCCATGTGACCGTATGTATCACTACCTTTCTGTGCCTTCAGAAAAAACAAAATAGTGCTTTAAGTAAGAGAGTTTGTCCTGGTTCAAGTGAGTAAATTCTAATTAGTCAAGGGAGATTTGACACTAAAAACGCTGTTCTCTTTTTTTGGGGGGGAACCTACTAAGAAATTATTTCTTGGTGGCCTATAAAACTGTTTAATCTTTACCTAATGATCTACTTTCATCAAAACCATGTTTGGGGATGCAATTAAAAAAACATATATAGGAGAAATTTCTTTGATTCATGCTACATGGTAAAATTGTTAACTGCAGTTTTTGCCTATGTGAACTATAGGTTTGCATTTTAAAATAATATAAATAAAATATAAATGCCAAGGGTCAAAAACACCAAGATAAAACTGTCAAAAGTTTTTAAATGAACTAAGAAAAAAGGTTTATCTGGTACCTACAAGATGTGTGATGGAGTGTCATAATGGGGGCTGGAATAATGCTTAAGGTACTAGCCGATTATGACATACCTGATTTAGTATGCAGAGCTGGTAAGTGCATGGTTGCCCAGGTCAGGAAGAATGAAACTATTCTGACTTACATATTCTAACATATTTCATTATGGAAAAAGATACTTTTCACAGCAGAAGAATAAATCAATTTTTCCTTAAAAGTGAAACTGATTAAATTCAAAAGTAAACAAATACACGCAATCCAGATTAAACTCAGTCCACTCCAGAGCCTGCCATCAGGGAGATTGTCTTCTAGCTGTAAGAGAAACTGGCACTGGAACCATATAGAGAGTTGTGAGCAGTTTCAGAGCCAACTCTACATGTCATTTTATGGCACTAAATGACTCGGGTGAATCCTTCACAATAAAGTACCAGATACACTGCTTCTGAGTTTGGGAGGATTAGAAAAGCAAGTTCCATACCCTTAGCCACCCTTGAAGGTAGACTGCTAATTATTAAGTGGGCTTTTGCAAGCACAGAAGCCACTGTCTCACTAAAGTGCAAGTTCTGTTATGGGTGAAGCTGAACTGATTACTTCTACTCAGGGAAAGATGACTTGAGCCAGGAACATCCACGTACATTGTCCTGGTCCCCACATCAGGGCTGAGAGGTCTCTCAGTATGTGAATTAAGTATTCTCTTGTAATTCTGAACTATACAGGGTGGGGCAATGGAGGACTCTATTTTCCAAAACTCCCATTTCAAACCAGGAGATCAATTCCAGCATGCACCTTTGTTTTCATTATGAGCTGTTTTTCAATTAATGAGCTTTCAATACCTTTCCATTTTCAAGAACTGACTATCCTGCCTGTCTTTGAATGTTCCTGCCTTATTTTCCACTACTGCTCAAGAGGCACTTTGTCAGGCCAATGAGAATTCTGATTCTAAAGCCTATACTCTTCTCACCAAAATTTCTGGTGTCCCACAGTGTCATTTAGCTTCCTACAGTATACTGGCCTTGAGGATATCTTTTTCTACTTTGAGTCACTGTGGGCTCAGGAAATGCAAACCACTTTAGCTATGTGGCCGAGTCAAATACTCAAGAACTAGGTAATCTGTTACAAATTGAGCTGCTTACACATCTGACTTTGACCCAAGGTCCTTGAAGGGCAGCTAGCACTGACCTTAGCCAGAGTAGACTCTCAAATGTTTGTCAAATTAATTCTCCAAACCAAATGTAGTATTTAGATTAGTTCAAATATTTTCCCCTCCATTAGTCCAAGGGGTTATTCATTGTAGCTTCAAGAGGTCCCTACAAATACAGAAAAGATACTGCTTATGGAATCCAACCTCCTGAGTTCAGAAGACCATCTCAAACCATTGTTGTGCGAAGACAGTGCAAGGCAGGCACAACCGCTGCTGTGCGGGGCTGAGCCTCTTGCCAAGGATGACTCGGGAGAGTATCCTCACAGAAGCTCTGACAAAAGACCCTGAAAAGTTAAAAACTGGGCAAGCATCAATCCTTTGATTTTTTACAAAGAGTAGAACAAATATTAAGTACAAAAAACACTATTTTTGAAAACCTCCAAGGACAGCAGCAAACCCAGATGATACTAATACATATATAATTGACAAGTGAAGCTAGACTATCAAGGTCTCAGCTGCCGTTTGGGGAGCAGGATCTGAAATCTACATTCTCGTAAAAGTGAGCCATGCTACAATAGGTTCTATTAAATGGAACACACTTTTCACAACTCTTTTATATGCACACGTGCTATCTCTTTATTTTTCTTAAGTAGAGTCCATTTTTCAAAATTGGCAAAGTTGGATGTCAGAGCCAGTATTTTAGGTTTAAGTTTTAGTTTTGCCTTTCTTTACAGTCCATTTCCTGAGGCCAATACTTTCTTTTAAGTATTCAGAGACATATGCTACTGTAGTTGCGTGTTCAAGCATCATGTGGAAATAGTCACCTGGACTTACACATTCATTCTTAAAAGACTGGAGTATGGAAATAAAGATGTGGGGGGCAGAGGGCCAGTCAATACATCTCATTTCCTACCAGCATCTGCACGAAACAGAGCTACAGGGAGCAGCCTCCCCAGGGACAGCCAGAGCACTACTGGCTAGCTTGCGAATTAGACAGTGTTGTCTCAGATGGCCCACCCCACATTTATTTCTTAAGCAGCTCTTGAAAGAGATGGATTTCTAGTGCTCATAAATTCACTGAGGAAGCTGGGGCTGAGGAGACACGCTCACAGAGTAGTGGACTTGGTCCATGGAAACACATCCACCTAGCTTGGCTGAGCCATTTCTGCACTTGCTCTTTTCAGCTGAAATTACTAATGGAGGGGTAATTTTCTAAAAGAAACTTGCTCTTCTAATCAAAGTATATACTGGTTTCAATAATGATTTACCACCCACTCTAGGCTGTAAAAATGGGCTCTGTTTACACTAATAGATACCTGGGTTAAGATATCTGGGACATGAACCCTATTTGACCCTTATTTATAAAAAATCTGGTGCAACATTATGACAGTAATGGTTCCTGCTAGGGATGAGAGACCACTGGCCCACCCAGAGTGCTAGAAAGCAGTGTCTCGTTCTCTAGATGTCCCCTCCTCCTCTCACCTGTGCTCCCAGCCAGGTGAGGGGTGTTCTTGTCCTGAAGTCCCCTTTCAGTAATAACAGCATTCTTCTTATATTTACACAGCTCTTTTAAGAATGTTTTTGTTTTAACTGTTTGAAGTTAACCTCACGAAAAAAAAACTTTATAAGAATGCAATGAGATATCCATATATGTAATAAGCAAATGTATAAAATAAAGCCAAAGATAAAGGACCTGCTGGAGGCTCACCTACAAGTCAGTAAAGGAACCAGGAGGACTTCTCTCTGATCATCCCAGAGGCCTTAGCCAGGCCTTCCACCAGACTCCAACAGAACTCTCAAACACCTCATTTTTGAGGGATATCCTAAATCTATAGCCAAGTAAAACTTATCTGGTTAAATCTCTACTCTGGTTCTCAAAGTGCCTTCCAAGTTTCCTCAGCAATTAAATGGCAATATTATTCCAGCCTCAGGATGCCAAAATAATTATGGAACACTTTCTGGATAGAAAAATGTGCCACATTTTTCCTTCCCCTACACCCCTCCAAAAAATTAAGTGGTAGTTATACTACCTTGGTCATTCACTTTGGAAGAAAAGCAGACCCAGAGAAACATCAGTGTTTCTGCCTCCATGTGCACCTCTGTGTGATACAACACAAGTGCAACTCTGGAGACTTCCTTCTTCATTTAACCTCTGACATCTCTCACTGCAGTGTCCAGTATCCTATTAGACAAAATACGTATGCAATGGTGTTCTTAGTGACTCAAGAATTTGTTCGGTCAGATCTTCATTCAAATTCACTTTTTTCATATAATTTCAGGCACCACTATAGAGAACTGAAAAGCAAACTGGAAATAATTCAGGAAATGGAAACCAATAACGTACTGAATTAAAAAGCTAAATAAAATTTTACTTTAAAGCAATAATTTATCATCAAGAGGTAATATTTAACCTTTCTAACAAGTGATTTTCCACTGTCATTTCAACTTAGTTCATGTGACTAATAAAACCCAAGTAGGCAACTTCCTTCAGCCCATGTGGTAAAATTCGAAGGCCGTCTTAAAAGCAACTGCTACCTACATAGCAGAGATCAAATCATTTAAGAAATATGGGTTTCAAAATGTATTACCTACCAACACTTTAAGTGATGTTTAAAACCAATTCAGGGTTTTTGTTTTTATTTTTAAATTCTACTTTGGATTTGGAATGTTCACAGAGAAAGGTGGAAGAGTTAGGGAGGGAAGGGACACAACTTACCAATCACAGAGGTCTCCAAAGGGATAGTCCCAGAAGCTGTGGGCCATTTTGGCTCGTATGAAAATAGGCACTCGGCGTCTGTACAGATGCCATGTCAACACATAGTTGGAACTAGAGGGCATGAGATTTTGGTGACCTCATGGGCACAGCCGAAATTAACGCCAAGCATTTATATAAATACATAAATTCAGGTGTTTATATAACTGCTGGAGATGACCGCGAAGGTCGCTTCTAGTCTTTCTTGCAGTCAGCGAATAGTGTTTCTTCGATCAGGAGAGGAGGTGGGGTGTCGGGCCCTACCTTATAAAGATGCTGCATTTACAGGCGCAGACTATTCTGCCCACAACACCATCTGCATGTTTAGGGGAGGGCACCAGACAAGACTTATTTCCTGTTGCTCAGGAGCTGGGAGGGTGCGCCCTGGGATGTGTGCTCGGTCTCAGCGCACCAGCATTGTCAGTCCTCAAGGTAACGTTTAAAAATAACCACGGCGCTGCGGCGGCGCTCCCGCGGCCCTGGGTCGACGCTCAGTCCCCTCCCAGCACGGCCCTGGGCTGCAGCGGACGGCCGCGTTTTCCAGTACGCTGTCATCCTCACCACACAACGCGGACAGTTTTAATGAGCTTATCTACCGGGACGAACTGCAAAAGACGCTAATGTCAAAGCAGGCCGACCGCACAAGCCGACTCTGTCGTCCGGCGCTCGGGACACACTACGGGCCCCCACGCTCAGCACGACCTTCCCGCTGTGGGCGCCGAGGAAGATTCCACAGGGGCCCAGCCCCGAGAAGGGCCGTGCGGCGCCGCGGTCCGCGCACCGAGGCAGGCCCGCCGCACGTTTGGGGGCACCCGGCCTGCGCTCCGCCTCCTGCAGCCGCCGGCCTCGGGCACCACCGACCGAGGCCCCGCGCCCCGCAGCCGCCGCCCCCGGGCGGGAGCCGCGCGCATAGCCGGCGCGCGGAGCGGAGACGCAGGGAGGCCCGCAGGCAGCAGCCCTGTGCACACAATGCTCCCGCCTGCGGGCGCCAAGCCTCGGTGCAAACCGCACGCGCGCACAGGGACAGTGGTCGGCCCGGCCGCCTCCACCAGGGGGGCCGGGCCCCCCTCCCCCGCGCCGATACATCCGGGCCCCGCCCGCGCCCGCCGAGGCCCCGTTACCTGTAGGAGCGCTCGCCGCGCACCGTGTGCTTCCGGAAGGGGATGATGGTCCCGTTGTCCTGGATGATGTCGTTGTTGTTCTCGCCATTTGGGGACAGCGTTTGGGTCGGACCGGGCATTGGCGCACTCGCGAGGCAGGGAACAGACCGCGGTGGGCTGGCTGGGGAGGAAGGGCTGCGCCTCGCCGTCCCGCTCGCCCGCTCCTCGCACCGACCGAGCCTGCAGCCCGCTCCTCACACGCCGGCTCCTCTCACCGACCAAGCCTGCCGCCCGCGCGCTCCTCACACAGACTGAGCCAGCCGCTCGCGCGCTCGCTCCCGACGTCTCGCGCGCTCCCGGCGCCCCGCCCGCTCCTCGGATCGAGGTAGCTGCCCGCGCGCGCGCCCGGCGCTCCGCGCGCTCCCCACAGACCAAGGCTGCCGCCCGTCCGCGCGTTCTCGGCGCCCCGCTCCCTGGCTGCTGACGTCGAAGCGCCGGCAGCGGGTCCTGGTCACGTGGCCGGCCCGTCGCCACGGCAACCCGCTGACTCGGCACCTCGGCCTTCAGCGCGGCGGCGGCCGCGGGCCGGCTGGCGGGCCGACCTCCGCGCAAACCCGGCTGCCCCGGGCCCCTCGCAGACTGGCGGGCTCTGAAACCAGCCCTTCCTCCAGCCGTTTCCTTTCCGACCCGCGCCCCAACTGCAGCTGTGCACACAAAAGAACCTTCAGGCCGGGGGTAGGGGACGCTTTAACTCCTTCCACACCAAGTTATTACTGCATTAAATTGAACTCGGTCTGGTTTCATTAAAAAAAAAAAAAAGCCCTGCTGGCCTGCGTTTAGAAAGTGTATCAGACTAAGGGGTTAAATTGCCAGCTTCCCCACTCGTTCTCCAAAATGCAGCAGCCTCGTCCCCAAAAGAAGCCCATAACCTGAAAACAAGAGGAAACTGTACTCCCCTCTAATCAAGGTAGCCTCTAATAACGTGAAGATTAAAGGCTGCAAATTAGGAGATTTTGTGCACAAGAATCCCCAAAGAGTCTTTTTTAAAAGATAACCACCACTTTAGAATATCATGGCT
>JAVSCE010012254.1:0-211869 GCA_032199065.1 Smutsia gigantea | reverse complement strand
TGTAAGCAATTAAAAAAAGTGTCAATGGCTGTTCCTTTTTTTTTCTGTCCCATAGCAACTAATATAACACCTTGTACATAAAAATAATTATATTTAATTAAAGTTTATTTCAATTTAGATCCATTCTATATTAAGTACTACTGCTTGATGAAGCATGTATTATATGAATCACCTAAGAGAACTGCATCAAGAGAACTTGAAAGGACTATCGTAGAATTACATAGAATCATTTTTGCTTCATGACTTAGTGTCTTTCACCTTTTAATGTTTCAGCTTTTTTTTAATATGAGGAATTTTTGTAATGGTTTGAAGGCACAGAAATTTATAAAATGGTGTACTTGTTAAACATACAGCGCTCTTTTGGGAACAAATGTTATTTTATCAAGTTGCAAGGTAGTAGATATCAGTTCTTGATTAAAATTCATTTAGTGTGTTATCTGACTGGATGTACTTAAAGAAAATCTTTGAAATCTTGATCAGATTAAGTTGATTTACTCTCAGTTGAAACTTAAATTCAGCATTAGTCATGGATAATTACTGTCAGAAAGGATATGTTCTAGCTATTCATTTACATAATATGAGCTTTCTTTTGGATTGCATATGAATTAATTTACTTTCCTTTAATTGTTGCAGCTACACGCAACACACAGCCTCTAGCTTGTGTAAAATACTTCATTAACTTCTAGAAAATGGCTAATATCCTTATACAAATCTGTGAAGTGGGGTACAGGCTTTAAGAGGAAAAATTTAAGAGGAAGGAATCTGTGGAAGATACTCACCAACTTAAATATGCCAGAAATGACCTCATTTGGTACAAGAGCATTCCTTCCCCAGAAGGCAATTGTTCTGATTTAGTTAGCCAACTCCATGTGTGACTAAAATGTGAAATGATCGGATTCTGTTGATAAACACTAAATTTGTTCTTTAATAATAAAAGAGTAAATAAAAGTCTATTGATAAAACGTAACCTATTTGATAGCAAGAAATGTTTTGTTAATAAGATAGTAAGAAAATAAAGAAAATATAAGATATAAAATTAAACAAAATACAACTATATGAGTCAAATTCCTATATTATAATGACAGCCCCAGTTTGGACCCTATAAATATTAGATCACCAATTAGCATAAATATTCTTTTAAAGGTGAGAAAAAAGATTTTCCAAATTGAAATCCATTATTATATTATAGTTATAATTGACATAATTTTAGATTTTTTGAATGTATTGAACTGTACATTAAAAAGCAATAATGTAAAAATAGAAAAATTTGCCCTGTGTCATATCCACCTAGTTAATCTGTTGTGATCATTCTTCCACATTTTTACATGGTTTCTTTACAAATACTTGCATTGTTTTATGTGGTTTTAACCATAGTATAAATTTCTTGTCTTTTCCACTTAAAAGCATTTCATAATTCTTTAGTCTTTTTCTTTGTGATTTAATTACAATCTTGATTTCAATAAATCAAAGGCTCTAAAATATTCCCAGAAACAGCCATCTATCATAAGCACATGTGAACTTAGAAATATAAATTTGGGGCTATACCCCAAATCAACTGAGTCAGAAACTCTGGGGAGAAGTGGAAGCAGAATCTATGCTGTAACGTCCTCTCTAGACCATTCTAATCCATGCCAAACTTCAGGATTTACTGCATTAAACATATTTTCCAAAATTTACTAAAACATTTCATTGAGTTATCATTTAAAGTAACACCACGTTGGAAAACTTTGTTCAATAAATTGTAATATCTTTTGCTTATTTTTTGTTTTAAATTTTATAGAATGCTTTTTCAGCAATTGTATTTTGTTATCAAAGAGCAAAATATTTCTTAAATGTTTTCAAGAAGATTTGTTCCAATTTATACTCCTATCAAAAAATAAAATTATCTTTTTAAATTATGCCATTGATAGTGTTGGTCTTTTCCTTTTTTGATTTTAATTTTGAAAAATTCTACTTGGAAATGTGTGCATATGAAGACAAAAGTACTGCATGGGCTTCATTTAAAAATCAAAATTGATTCTTTAAATACTTTTTCATTTGCATACATCTGTCATGAAAAGCAGTTTCTGAAAAGATAGTAATATTAATAACTAACAATTAAATGAAGTTTTATATGTGTCAAGCCCATTAATCTTGGTAACCTATGAGGACATGCTATTATCATTGTTTCACAAATAAGGAAATTGAGTGACTGGTGTGTTTGGTACTTACTCAAAGTCCTGAAGCTTGCAACTGCTGATGCGCTGATTTAAACTCCAGATTAGAATATATGTTCTTAATCATTATGATGTCATTATACAGAGAGATGGTTTTAAATCAACAACCTGGAAATACACAATTAGTATCTAAGAAAACTACTGTAATTTTTTGTTTTCTGCAATATATAGTTGTCAGTGATGAAATTTATGTACATATATACATACATATAATGCATGTATATATGTACATACATATCTGTGTATGCATATGTATATATGTATATGTATGTATATGTATCTGTATATATATCTCTATCTCTCTCTATATAAACAGATTGATAGATATGGATGTAGTTTATATATCTGCCTTCTTCCTATAAGAGCATAAGGATTGAAGTTGTTTGGTTCTGTTTTAGTGTAATACTGTTGGATCCACCTATAGTTTTCTGATGCCAATGGAGATTGTTAGAATGAATAAGTAACAGGGAAATCAAATGCTCATGATTTATTCAGTCATGAAATGCATCAGTGATTGTCAGGCGGAAAAGATCAAAACATGAAAGGATCAGCTGTCAGACTCTACCAAGAAGATTTCAGGACACAATTATTTTCCATTCCTATCTTCTCCTATTTCCTGCCTTATATACATATGTGTCACTTCTCCTATCCTGAATTCTGTTAATGTAAGAATTGACATTTATTAAACATTAACTATGTGCTTGGGATGTGCTTTCTGTGGATAATTACATGTAATAATTTGTAAACTCTAGGATGTGTCTTTACCATCATCCTTATATTACATATGGGATGACTTGGCACAAAGGATTAATTTACTTAAGGATGTGAAGCTAATAGATAGTGAAGGTAATAGATAGTAGAGTCAGGATTTGAACTCAGTGGTTTAACTTCAGAGACCTTGTCTTTAAGGACCCCACTACTCAAAGGGAGGGAGAAGGGAGCTCAGGCACTGGAGGGGAAGAAGGGAAGAATGTTGAGCAAACTTTGAAAAGGCCATCTGCCAATTCTGATACAAGTCCCTCTTCTAGTGAGAACACCTGAACCCTGATTATACTAATTACTTTTAGACGTGTTTTTTCATTTGAAACTTGGACATGCATGAATTATTTGGACATATGAATCCAAATGATTTTCTTTTCTTTATCTTCAGGATTCTTGATTCAGGATGACTCGCTGGGATCTTGTGAAAATAAATACTGTGGTTTGGGAAGGCACTGTGTTATCAGCAGAGAGACAGGGCATGCAGAATGCACTTGCATGGATCTTTGCAAACGGCACTACAAACCTGTGTGTGGATCTGATGGAGAATTCTATGAAAACCACTGTGAAGTGCATAGAGCCGCTTGCCTGAAGAAGCAGAAGATCACCATTGTTCACAGTGAAGACTGCTTCTTCAAAGGTACATGCAGGGGGACCTAACGTGTCACCTTCCTCTATTTCTTTCTTCTTCTCAACAAGTGCCTTTAAAGTTTGAATTCTAGCATGGTTTTACATCAGCAAGTGTTTTAAAAGGAAAAGGGAAAAAATGTAAGCTTAATTACACCAATAGCAGCAAGTATATAGAATTTACACAGATACCATTTTGAATCTCAATTATGAGAAAAAAGTTGGCCAAAATATGATTCAAAATGTAATATAGCTTACAGCATTGTACCATATGGCTTCGCAATCATGGCAGTTATCTTAGGACACAGGGTGGCCAATTCAGTCAACAGGCCAAATCCAGCCAGCAAAAAGCACCTGCGGTGAAACTGAAGGAATAGTCAATGCCAAGCCCTGCTGTGATAGCATCTAATTTCTTTCTGATTAAAAATGATGGTTTTAGTTTGCAACAGATAACTCAAATTATATGGAACCAGTAAATGCCCCCTGAAATAGGTACGATGAACTACTACTAAACTCAGTGAGTAAATCTGAGAAGAACATAATTTAAAATTTTAAAACGTTGTTTACTTTCGTGGTACTCAAAGGCTTTGGTCATTGTTTATGGAAAGTTACTGCTGAACTAGTAACAAATTATTTGAATGTATTACATAAGTCATTA
The DNA here is from genome assembly GCA_032199065.1 of Smutsia gigantea. Taxonomy (NCBI): domain Eukaryota; kingdom Metazoa; phylum Chordata; class Mammalia; order Pholidota; family Manidae; genus Smutsia; species Smutsia gigantea. The sequence continues at coordinate 207,609 of JAVSCE010012254.1, read as the reverse complement.
AATATCTTTAATGTTTATTTACAAACATTTCTTATTTATTTGTTTATGCTAGAGAGAATACTTGCATATTAATAGTCATAAGCCAGACTGAAACTCTAAAGAGCTAAATATATAGAACTTCTATCATTTGAATAGGTCAGTAATCAACCTGATTTCTAATCTTCAATTGTTTCTACGTACCAATTTCTCAGAATGCTCTGGAGGTATACTTACACCAAAAAGCTTGTCTGATATTTTCATTTTTAGCTTAACTTTATGCCTGAAATATAATGTACTTCAGTCAACTACCAATTGAGGTAAATGACCAAACATTTTCTCTTTCCAAACTTGGTATATTGAATAAAGTATTATTTCCAAGGTAATAAATATTACACAAAGCTTTTCGAATGAGGTAAGATTTAGTACTCTGTAGTCATTGTAGCTATTAGAAGCCCTTTGATGTACTCAAAATAAAATTATAAGAATAGTTTCTTTACCATAGTGAACTGTATGCATGTTGACTATGTATACAGAGAATTTTATGGTACTAGGTTCTTTTATTACAGGAAGAATAACAGTTGCTCTGGTTTCAAGTTCAGTTTATTCCCCTCTTCTAGTCTGTTTTACAAATAGCTAGACTTAATTCTATTAACATTGTGCTTTAAGACTCATAAAAAAAAGTATTTTATCTGTCATTTTGACCTAAGATGGTACAGTGGAAATTTTGCTATGCCACTGATGCATGTCATAAAATGTTGTAAATAATATTCTATTAGTTAATTTAGAGTTATATTCTCAAGCTGCAATTTTTTCCAGCGGACATCCTACAATTGATTATATGGAAATATATGATTTTAAGTATCATGTGGGATATAACATCTGGTGTATTTAATGGTCTGTTTTATTGCTAGATGCTTAGGCATAATGCAACTAATATGCAAATCAGCATGGACACAGATGAACTAGATATAGCTAGGAATGTTGTGCTCCTTATGTTCATAAAACAATAGTTTGAAAAAAAATTTTGTCCTTCAAACTTATTCTAAGCATATATATTAGATCTGGGTTATTTTAAAATACTTTCCCATCATATATAGCATTAAAATCTCATTTATATTAACTGGGGTAGTTGTCAAGACTTAGCACATTTGCCAGGTCTCATAGTCTATGGATCTTCTGTTTGTTTGTTTTGTTGTTTTGCCTAATATATATATATTAGGTAAATATATACACATAAGTATAAGAATATTTTTTATGATATATATATATATGTACAATTAAAGAACTTTATTTCAGCAAAAAAGAAGTAAATAATATAGAACTAAACAGTAAATTATTTTTTTTCATTAGTGTGAAATTGGCCAAGCTTTGGACATAAAAGAAAATTCTGTATAGCTTAAGGCCTGACATTTCTGTGATGGTTAAAATCAGTCTTTTTGATTATAAGTTATATTTCCTGTGGGATTTCAGCAATTTATTTTGTTTCCAATAATGGGTCAAAGGAAGAAGAAAATCAAAATATTAGGTTTAAGAACGGCTAAAATACTTACTTAAAAAATCAATGTCACATTGCCATTTTGTAGCAAAAATTTATTTCAAAAATATGTGACTTCTCAAGAACAAAAAGTGGTTTATATCATAAAACAGTCGCTAGGCAGAAAATACATGGATATTTTTCATAATCAAGCTTCACATATAACCAAGTAAAATAACATACTTCTAGACTTCTCAAAAGGGAATAACCACAGCCCAGCACTTTAACATCCATATGTTTCAAATAAAGTTTAGAAAAGTCCTCTTCATGTTAAATCCCTTTGTGAATAATCAGGTAGACAAGTATGACAGTTAACTTTAAACATTTTTGGTGTATTCCAAATAAATTGGTAATGTACATGCTTAGAGGATAAAGAGCAAGAGAGATAGAAATTAAAAAAAAATATCTTGTCACTTGTTTAAAATGTAAAAGTGATGCCGGGGTTCTTTTCATGAAGCCGAAGAATGAGCTTAGCAAATAGGCAAGGTAGGAGGGCAAGGTACAGACTTTTATTTTAAAATAAAGTGATAGGACAGAGCTCACGGCTCACGCCAGGAGGGGACAAGAGAGTCTGGTGTGCTGCGTTGTCTAGGGGTTTTATAGGCAGATGAGGATTTTTTGAGAACATGAAAAAAAGGTTTAGGGGTGCAGACCTGCTAAGTGGTGTCTGAACATCCAGAATTAACTTAACACAAGGAATTCCTCATCCCATCTGTCTCTCCCGGATACTGGCATCTTGGTCTTGGAGCATATCAAAAGGTGGCCGGCCCAACCCCCAAGGTGGGCTGAGGTATTGTCTGTTTGCTAAAGAGTAAATTAAGAATCCTGCTTCCCAAACTTCCTGGCTGTTAAAATGCAATCTTATCTTTAAGGTGGAACCTTTTACTATGTTGTTTACAGCTGGGTCTGCATGGTAAATTAGTTGCCTGGTTTGCAAAACCACCCCATCAGATCTGAAAGAGGAAAGACAGCACATAGGCCTTGGCCTTTTAGCATGCTAAAGTGAATCTTACAAATGATTAGCATAATAAAAACATGGGGGTACTCTTCTTTATCTGGGGAACACCAACTGATCTTACTGAAGAATGACTCTAGAGCTTAATGTTTAACACAGAGTTTTGGAAGGGGGTTTCCTTGCATGTAGTTACATTGCTCTGACTGCAAATATTCTGCCTTGCTTTTTCCAGAGGCCCTCCTCCTACTCTGACTACACCCACAGTCCCTGTCTCAAAAGCTTGAAATGTTAGAAAATGAAGTGAATTATAATAAATGAATTTAGTATCTTACATACGGAACTTAATGCCACACTGTTCATCATATTGTGGAGCTCAGCCTGTGTTCTGGTGCTGGAGTCCAGCTCCAGCTAGTCCAGAGGTCCCTGAAGGATGGATGGTGTCAGCGGCTGAGTAAAATGAATGAGGACACAGACACCAGCAAAAGCTGAGCCTGGCCTGTTTTATTGAAGTTTAGCAAGGTTATATATATTTTGAGTATGCAGTTTCACAAAGATTAGATCATTTGATTTTTTCAGAAATAATAGTTACATAAAGGTCAGTCTTTAAAAATTAGATTATTGGCACATTAGCAATCACTAACTCTTTGCACTTACGCTTGCTTGGCTTCTCTGGCAGTTTCGGAACAAACATGACTTAGTTCTCAAAATGTTCCCTCACGCCTGGTTGGCCTGAGCCCTACTTGCAGTTTCCTTATTATTGATTCTGAAATAGCCATGGTTACTATTCATCTGATTAACAAGTATAGCTAAGTCTGTTTTTCTAGGTCTAAAACATTACATGCGGATTTAAAGAAAAATGTCAAAACAGTGTTATCATGAAAGCACTGTAGCAAGACTAAGCCGACTACAATTGCGGGAACTGAAAAATCTGTACTCTTGGGTAGGTGCCCAGTTTCACAGAGACGAAAGCATTGCACCTGAGGTAAGGGGATAATGGCCACTGAATCAGAAGGCATAGGGACTTAGTTGGGCCACTTCTCTTCCCAGTGGGGGGGAAAACAGGGGCTTGTCTGCCCTATAGTTTCCTTAAATCATTTACAATAATATCTATAATAGTAATCTTTTCTATTGGGGGAGTCTCTGCGATCATGCCAGGCTCTTTTGCATATAATCATTCATGCTGACTTTCCTTTATTGTTCTATTATTCCCCGAGACCCAGAAGGTCTGGGAGTCATTTAGAAATTCCTCACAGGGCTGAGTTGGGTGGGGAGAGGGAACTGGAACTTAAACAATTCTTATTTATTATAATTTTGATACTTGTTTCTAATATCTTCTCCGCATCCCCCTCCTAATATTCTTTAATAAAATGTTGAAGTAGTAGGTAAGTAATAAAGATTACAGTTTCTAATAGAAAGCTGTTTAAATCTTGGTGTAAAAATAAAGATGGAAAGTAAAATTTAAAGCAGTAGGAAATCAAGTGTAAACTGTCAGATCCATGCCCATAGGCTAAGTGTTGATTCAAAGGAGACAAGGGCAACAACAGCCATGGGCGCAGGAGATTTCTCTCAAAACTGGGGGGGGGGGGTGAGGTTCTGAGCCTCACCTCTGTTGACCCTCTATTGTTCACCTGATGGCCCCCCTGCGACTGTGCCTGTCTTAGGTTGTTCCTCCCTTGAGGAATCTTACCCGTCTCTGGCTAACCAGCCATCTTCCAGGGCCATACAGGGAGATGTGCAGTTGGTAAGTGAGAGAAAAACAGTGTTCTTTGAAAAGGTTAGCTCTTCTTACTCCTTTGCAGATTTATGCCCCTTGGCTTTTATGCCCAGCAGTTGTCTCGAGGTATCTTTACCACCTGGAAGAATTAGGGGGATATTGCCTCTGGCATTTCTGCCAGGGTATATTAAATTTGGTTTTCTAATTTAGGTGAAAGTAACCAATAACAACATTTCCAAACACCATAATAATAAAGAGAGATAGCAGGGATGTTCCTTTCAGAGGGCCGCATTGCGGTTCCTTCTTTCCGGGCGTCTGGGCTGTGCCATCAGATGGACGGATCGGACTGGCTCCCAACATTCTGGTTTTGTTAGATAGGCCTAGAAGTGGTACTCTGAGTGTCTGCAGTAGAATCCAGGCATGTGGGCTCAACAGATGTTTATGAATAAATGGTAACTTATAAGAATAGCATAACCAGAACAGAAAGATTGCTATGTAGTCTCAAAGTGTATCTACCTAAACAGTTCAAAGTCAAAAGATAGAAGAGTTATTAACCCGTGAGGAAAAAATACTGAAGAGCAATCTCTCTTTATTAAAAACAAATAACAAGAACTGTGGGTCTTTCCTGGTATGTGTTTGCATGATCATGCTGGAGAAGGGTGCCTGCAGCATGTAGTCCCTGCCCCGTGTGCACAGTGAGAGACTAATGGTCTGAGGGAACCATTTGCCGAACACAGATCCTGGACAGCTGCAGCTCCTGCAATGCTCAGTATGATATCTTCCTGAAAAACTTATGTCTAACTAGATGTTTTTAAACAGAAAAAAATAAAAACAAACAAAATAACAGGAATGAGTTTTCCTCCTGTGAAAAAACATTTGCTACTTTTAAATACTAACACAAGGTTATATGGAAACCTTTAATGAGAATCAACAAACAAGAACCTACAGGCCAAAGCCAGGACAGCCCAGATTTTTAAAGTAAAGTTTTATTGCAACAGAGCCATTTGTACAGGAACTATCTGGGAAGCTTTTGCCCTACAAAAGGAGAGTTAAGTAGTTACAACAGAAATAGTATGCCCTGCAGAGCCTAAAAATGTCTTATCTGTATCTTTCCAGAAAAAATTTGCTAACTTTTGCTTTAAAAGACTGCTAGTGCATTAAAATTATTTAAAAAATATTTGCATCTTTACTATTCTGTATCTTCTTGGCTATGTTGCTGGCTATAGGGACCTAAGCATGTGGTAAAACTAAGTAGAACTACAAACACAGACACATACACACACACACACACAAATGGATACAAGTAAAACAGGAACCCTGAGCAAGATAAGTGGATAGTATCAAAGTTGATACCCTTATGATTATACTATAGTTTTGCAAAATGTTACCATTGGGAGAAACTAGATAAAGTATACTTGGGATCTCTCTGTATTATTTCTTACAACTGCGCATGACTATAATTATCTCAAAATAAAAGATTAAGAAAAAAAGTAGTTGAAAATATTAGCAAATACTTAAAACATTTTAAAGAAAGTAAAGTTACATTATTTAATTATTAGAACTTTAAGGTAATCCCTTTTTCACATATCAAATTTATGTTTGGCATTTATATTTAAACTTATTAAATATAGATTATATTTGTAATCATGTGTATTCACTGTCTTAAAAGTAAGATTAGAATCCAGTTAAAAACATCTGTCGATATTTATATTTATATCTCTATATCTATATCTCTATGACTATATATATCTTTCTATTATTTGTGTTCAGTACTTAAATGCATCTGTAATATACTCATCAGTTAGTTATACTGACTCCTAGACACATAAATTCACTAGGAATTTTTTTTAATGGGTATGATTTGTAGAACAAATAAAATATATAATCTCCGTTTATAACATCTGTGAAAATATTTTTCTAATTTATTTTTCTTCACATTTGTCTTAATGTGAAGAAATTGGTTATAATATGATACGAAATTCTGTATTTGTTTATTGTCATCAAATACTTTAAGATGATGTTTAACCTAAGTCAGGGAGGAAAACATTTTCTTCTACCTTCTGGGTTCTTTTCCTGGTCTAATAATCAAACTACCATGAGACAGATTAAGAGGAGAAAAACAAATTTAATTATGTGTATATAGTAGCCCCATAAGAAAATGAGACCCACTGACACAGTCAGTCAGGCAACTGAGAATAATATGCAGTCCAGAGCTAAAGAAAAAGGGTTAAGGATTTGGGACTTCAAAGGGAAGAAAGGCAATTCACAAAGAGATGGGAAGCGCTAAGGGTTTGGTAAACAAATGTCTGCCATGGCCTGCTGAGAAGTCTTTCTTACGTGAAAATAGTTACCTTTGGTAATAGCTTTTTTTGTGGTACAGGCTCCCTGTCTAAATTCTTATAGGCAGTTAAGGGGGAAGTAAAAAGCTCTTCTTGAGTCTGTGGGGCCTTTATTGTCTTCAGCTCAAAATAATCCACATGCCAAAGTGGCACATTCTGGGGTGAACTGCCCTGAACCCCATCACATAAGCAGAAAACTTTCTGTATTTATGTAATTCCTACTTCTTTGTTGTGATGGCAGTTTTAACGTAAATGTATTTTCCATCCCCACCCACATCCACAAAGGGTTTTCACACTGCTGCAATTCAGGTCACTTATAAGGAGAACCATTTCCTCTTACCCTGACACCAGGTCAGTCTGTCATACACAGTTTACTTACTCAGAGAACAGATGTAAGCCAGAGTAAGAAACTCAAGATATAACCTCCACCAAAAAGAATAAGAAATTAAACCTTTTATGAAAAAGGCAATTGAACAGAAACCCTTTGCCATTTACTGTGTTGAGAATAAAACTGCCATAAAGGCAAATGTTCTGTGCACTTAAGTGTGCATCACAAACAGTAACAACTTGGGAAATATGGTTTTTATGACTGTGTGTGCACCATTAGAATGAGGTCTGATTGTGTTCATTTTCTTTGGCAAAATCTGAAGAGACATCTATATTCCATTTTTTAATTAGTTCATTTACCTGATTGTTTTTTTTCTTTTTAAGATGAGACTTGTAGAGCTTAGGCTACAAAATCAGGCTGCCAGTGAAATTTTAAAATATATCAGTAAATGTCATTTGCTAATCCACATGGTGCTTTTAGATTGCATTTTCTTTTTTGAAAGGGCACGTTTAAGAGCTTCTATGTTATGTTTAAACTGTCCTTTATGCCATTTCATGAAAAATAGTAATCTTGATAAATATATAAACTTTGGAAAATAATACCTAGACGTGTGTTACTTTGTTCTGCTGTGTTTTGTTTTTCAGTCAGTATTACCCCAATGAAATTGCAGGGTGGTGATGAAATTAGTAACTTGAACAACTATAAATGTACATTAACTCTTTGAAGGCCAGAATTCTGACACTCAGAAGCTCCAGTTTCTCTGAATTCATTCAGTACCCACAGCATCAAAACCAAGTGGATTAATCTCCTAAGTTTCAGTAGATCTATACTAAAATTTTCTGAATTTGGGGACATGAAATCAACTGAGTTGTATTACATTTAAAAAATTCATTTTTCATTTAACATTTAAAAAAAGTCACCAATATAGTTTTGTTGTCATTCTTCTCTAATCAAAATGTGAAATACGGAATCCTATGAATTGCTAATTATATGACATGCTTTAGGAATCATCATAATGTCACTCTTAGATTCACTATTTGTTATCAAAATCATCCCAAATATTTGTTTCTCTCCTGGTCTTTGAAAACTCTATAAAGAATTCTGTTAATATTACATAGTATATGTGTCTACCTTCTATTTATAGATAGATAAATGATAGATTTATTTTACAATATGAAAAAAGAATCCAGAAGAGAGGGATTTAGAAATTGACTACTCAACAAATGTATTCAGAAATATTACCAGAAAGTGAGAGAGAGAATACCAATAATAATAATATACATTGAGTAGTATGTATTTCAAAACACTTTCACAAATATTTTATTACTTCATCATAATAACAAACATTATATATAGAAAAGGCAAAAGGCTAAGGCTTTAAATATGGTCTACCAATATTCAAACAGCAAGCCAGCGTTACTGGGACTGAGTCAAGGGGTCCTCCTGCCTTCTCTGTTAGTGCATGTATGCTCCAAATATTTCTTCTTAAGTCTACAGCAGTTTGTGTAAGTCTCCCTTGCCTGTGACTTTTTTTAATTTTACTTATTACTAGTGATTTCCACAAGAATATTTGATATTATTTAGAAATAATCTTGCTCACTGTCATATTTATAAGGGTTAAATAATGCATTGAATACAGTTCTTGGCCAATAGAACACTGTGACAGATAATTACTGGGTTTAAGATTGGAACTTCAATAATTGTGAACATTTTATTGCAATACATTTTCAAATTTGAGTCTGTGAAGCCACACATACTTTCTTTTGGACTTGCATGAGATTATAATCTTGCATCAAAAGACTCTGGTCAAATTATTTCAGAACAGACCTTGTCAGATCATAATAGGCTCATTTACTGTAGTAAATTTAGATAAAATTACTGAAAGAAAAAGTAACTAACTTGAGTTTAGAAATATATTTATTGTTGGTTTCTTGGTTGATATTTGAAAGTTATCTCATGGTCACCCATTTTACTTTATTATAGGATGATTTTTTAATCTTATATAAATAAATAAAATATATATATTAGACCTATAACAATGTTATTTTACCCCCTGACTTCCACCACTCCTTATTGCATTTAATTTTTGTCAGTTTTTTTCCCTGTTTGCTACATATATAAGCTAAATTTAACTTTCAAATATGTGGGTAGTCTGATCTTGCTTTTGTATATTTTCCTGCTGTATCATTTTTCTTCAGTTTCAAGTTATAGAAAAAATATTTTACTTTAATATTTTATTTCATGTTTTCTATGGATGTATGAATATTCTGTTAATAGTTATAAGCACAATATTCAATAGTGACAAAGATGAGAGCATTTTGGTAGTTCAAGTCATTCTGAACAACTTCTTGAAGTTGTTGAGATATTGTATCAGTTGTTACCTGTCGCTGACACCTTCATTTATCAAGTTCATTTTCTGTGTCCTATTTTCAAATGCTGACTGGAACATTTCTGTTGCTTACAAAGTGAAGAACATTTTTTACAAATACTGTTTTTTAGTGTAGTTGATTTTTCCACTTTGATGCTTCTTTGCAAAAACAAAATGATGAAGAACTTCCTATTTACAGTCAGCATATGTAATTGGGGATAAAATGTTCTAGAAAATGCAGCTGAATATTGTTCCCATTGGTCTGATTTATATTTTCATTTTAAAAATCGTTCCTAAAGTGTCTGCAGATATTTCACAGAATGTCTGAAAATTTATTAATTATAAAAAATTAAAACTAAATGGGGAAAGTGAGAAGGTTCACATGTAGTTACCATCCAGATATGTGAAAAAAGATTTGGAGGAAATAACGTTAATAAAGGAACATTTGGCAGTTTTCAGCATAATAAAAACCATAGGTAATTAGCAATGTTTCTCTTTTGATAATGCTAAGCAAAGTATAAAGAACATCTTCAATTCAATTAATAAAGATTTAAGTTAATTTAATGCAGTAATATGCAGTTTGTTTTCATTTCCAGACACCACATCATTTATATATTATTTATCAACCTCATGGTTATAGCAGAGGTTCGATCTACTGAGTGATGTGTGCTTAGGCCGATGTATTCCCTTATGTAATAATCACTTCAAGGATTTGTTACTATGTGTTTCTCTCGTCAATATGTGAATTTTCAGTGGTTTGTTATAATATCCTTCTAAAAGGAGCCCCCACCCTCCCCTGAAATCTAGACATGAATTGTGATTGCATTTTGTCAATTTTTTTCCTCCTGACCATATATAAAGAGCTCACAAATGGCAGCTGAAGGCCTTGGATAGATTTGCCTGTCAGACCAAGCTGAACTAAATTCCAAAAAACATAAAAATAATATTGAGGCAAAATTTGATAGTTTTAATATGTATTCTGGATAAGGCATTCATTTCCAAATTTCTTCAGAATTGTAACATATAAAAGACAGGTGCAGATTGGCCTCACATAAAACTTCGTGGTATAGTGGAGATTTCTAAATAGCAATTTCCATTTTGTTTATTTCTACCATAAATCAATAATGGTTTTCAAAAATCCACAATAATTAAACATATACATATAATTGTAAAAGTGGTAGCATAGTAAATTCAAACGACTGATACTGCTTCTAACATTTCCTTCCCAATGACTCAGAATAAGTTAGGTCCCCAATAGATCTTCCTTGATTGTCCTCTTCATTTGTATCATAATACTGTGACTTAGATGTCTGTAGGTGGAAGTGTGGAAATATGTATCTGTGAATAACCCTTAAAGGGTGAGGATAACAACTTGGCTACTATTAGGTAACAGAACCAGGATGATGACTAAACTGTGTCAGGCAGACAAACTTACAGTTGAAGTCAGAATAATAAATGAAAAATCTTGGTGGATTCATAGCAATATAACTAAAATGGTCTTACTTGTAGAACTGTAAGTAGAAAAGATTTGTCATAGCTGGACATAAAGTGTTCCTGTGTTTCAGATTAGATTAGAATTCATTAGTACAGAAAGCAAGGCAGAAGGCACGAGGCCAGTTAAAACCTTACTGTGATTGCCCCAAAGAGAGAGAGACAGACAGACGATGGTGGTTTGAATCAAGATGACAGAAGTGCTGGTGGCAAAACGTGTCTCACAAACACAACTTGCTGAGGCTTGGTTATGGCGTTCGCAGGAATAAAAAAAATAAGCGAAGTCCCGCTAAAAAAATAATTTGAGGACTCATTTCTGAAAAGTGAAACACTGGGGGACTCAGTCAAGGCGAGAGACCCTACAGCTGTGATAAACTAGAGAATGAGTGCATGTCGGGAGGCATGGAGCTGAGGCGAGAAGTCTGCTGCACCTCAACCTGCAGAGGTCAGGAGATGGAGTGCCAACAAGCAGAAGAGACAAATAGTCACCCGTGATGCTGAAGGAAAACCAAGGAAGTGTAGATATGCAGAAGGCAAGTAAGGAAGTTTTTCATGGAGGACAGAATGACAAGCTGATTGAATGTTGCTGAGAACAAGTATGATGAGTGAGGAATGACCATTGTTTTGGAAAGATTAAGGCTATGGTTGACACTGGCAAGAGTCTGTAAGAGAGAAAAGAGGGGCTGAGGAACTAAGGCAGCAAACAGAATGCTCACTGGAAGAGTGTTTCTGTAAAGAGGAACAGATATGTGTGGAGTTATATGGTGCAGATATAGAGAGTAATTGGGAGGGAGACCTGCAAGTGGGAATAAAGAAACAGAGAAGGGAAATGTTGTAGGGCAAGAGAAAGGAAGCAATTGCCAGAACAGAGCAGAACTTTTGGATAGGCTAGAGCATGGGATCCAGTGGACAAGGGGCAGATCTGACTTCACACACATGAGTTCTTAATCCACGATAGAGAAGAAAGGACAAATAAGCACTTTCAGGTGCAAGTAGACAGAGGTATTTTACCATATGGAAGTGTCATTTGTTTACTTCCATTTTCTTAGTGAATTAATAAATGAAGCTTCTATTGAAAGTGACAAGGTTTTGGACATTTGACAACAATAACAATGAAAGGTTATGATATGACAAACAAGGGGATAGGGAGAAAAGACTAAGGCACTAATAGAGGATTTCCAACAGTTTTTGAAGAACTCTTACATCCCTGCTCATAAATTTAAAATGAGAGTAGTCTTTCATGTTTTTGTTTTATTTACAAATATAGTCCAGCTGCTTAGATTGTCATGGAGAAGATGAAGAATTTGATTTGACTAGGATTTTTAGTTTTCCTAGGAATGAATTAATAGATAAAGAAACAGCCTAAGACCATATTTTTCATCTCTTTCAGGGCAGTATGATTATGCTATCTCTGCTTTATTGTGTATACCCGTGCTAGTAGCTAGAGACCTAGTTTGTATCTTTTGCCTCATCTTGCATATAGACAAAAATGGATTCCTAAACCATCTCTACATCCTAGAAATTGTATTACATATTTTGGCTAAAATTCTTAATGCTGATCAGTTTTCAGCTGTGCTTTTTAGTTAAAATTTCCAGCAATTTTTAAACTAGTTAGCCAGGTCACACCTTGACAAAGCTTTTGAAAGATAAACAGGCCTACAATAACTATTCCATTTTAGTGGCTTTCCATGTCTCTGATCGATTAGCAGTCACTCTGATGCACATGAGGACAAGCCATGCAAAAGTTTTTTTATTTATGGAAAAAAGGGCTATTGGCAGATAACTCTCCTAATTAGTATGGATGAGTAATTATCAAGAAAAATCTATATTATACATTCTATTTTCTAAGATAATATCACTTTATTATTAATTATGTAGGCAAGCTGTAAGTTAATGTTACTAGAATAGCCATTGTAGTAAGCTTGTACCTTGACAACTAAAAATGCCTTATTTGGGTAAGCAAATTATTTAAAAGTTTGTGGCAGCCCAAACATTTCTTACCTAATATTTATACATTAAAATGTTTTTAATTATTTTATATGTTTTAATCAATCTGGTTTCCAATAATGCTGGAATTTATATTGGCTTAATGTGGGTATTTTCAGGATTCTTGACACTGAATTCACTTTTTAAAACAATATTTTTCCTAAAAAAGGAAGAATGTGTTACTAAAAATTAGAAGAAAAGTATGAGCATTTGATGAATCTAATTGACCATTAGTGTATTTAATAGAAAGAAACAATATTATGTATATTCTTGATTAATTTTATAAATGCTCAAAATGCTTGTCAAAAGGATTCTGGTAATAATTCATATGAAGTATCTACATAAATAAAATATATGCATATGAATACCTTGGATAGTTATGCATGAGCAAATACTATTTTTTAACTGTTCACTGATAATTATTTATTGACTCCTAATCCTGAGGCAGACCCATTCTTAAGGATCTATCCAAAAATGGAGATGACACCCTTCTTACTTTTATGAACTAGGTGGAGATGATCAATCATAATGACCAATGATGTTTTTCCCCACTGCTGGAAATCTCACGACATTAGGTTAGGTTAGCATCTGTATTTTAGATTCAGGTACGTTGAAATCATTCTAAGTCAAAGAAAGCTTATCTACCTTTTGTTTAAGTGAAACATTTTTTCTCATAGCATGAATGTGCCATATTACATCTGATTGTTATTTGTGTACATTTAGTTTTTTATCTTGGAAGTTTATTATTATTGAGTATGAGGTCCAGATTAAAAGGGAAAAGGGATCCATGAGAACCATATTCAGCAAAAAATGAGACAATCAGTTAAAAAACAACAACAACAAAAGGGAAGGTAGAACTCAGAAGGAATGTACGGAGAACTAATTTCACCTTCCCATCATGCATGTTAACTCCAGCAGATTTGAAAGATACTATATAGTGTTTAAATAAGGAAACAGTCTTCCTTTATAAGAATTCACATCCTCAGCCTTACTAAATTCACTCTAACAGCTTAGGAGATGCTGTTATTCACTCTATTTTCAGGTAAGTGGTGGCATCAGGTAAGGTGTGGTGCTTCAGTGTATGCTAAAGTTCATGCATATGTTTAAAATCCCAGAGAACCTAATGTAGCATATACAGTGTGTGGCATATTTTGACTAAGTGAATATCATAAGAAGGAGAAAGACTTTTGGGAACTACTCATTTGCATTGTATCTACCTGGTTCTTGTCCATTCAGCCACTCCTAACAAGGACAGGCATTAGTCCTAGAGCTCTAGCTCTGAGGTGGTTTTTATGCCTTATCAAAATCCATAATTTATTTTGTGTATCCCCATACTTATTTATTTTCCAAACAGATACATATAAGTTAATTGTAAAAGACAATGAAACTGATTATTGTTTAATTTTCACTTGAAAAATACTAATAGGAGTATTTTCAACTGTACTTTTAATGAAATATAAAAGCACATGTAGGTTGGTATGGCAGGGGGTGTTCTGCAGTATTCAGAATAATGACTATGGCATTTAGCTGTGATGGCAGTTACAAAACATTAAGAGTGGGATTTTGGGGTTTAATTAAACTCATGTCAAACTTACTTTTAAATCCTGGGGAAAAATATGGCTGAATAATATAACACATGCTTTGGCCTTTAAAAATTTTAACAAGTGGAAACATTTACATGACACATTGGCACAATCTCCACTGCTCAGGAACAGCTAGTGTGCAACTTAACAACGGCTCTGTTCATTAACTCCATGGTAAACATGCCCGGCAACTTCTGTACAAATTTGTCATTGCTGCATATACATCTACAGGATGCAGCAGGAACAGAAGTGTTTCATCAAAATGTATCTGTAAATATATGAAATGAAGATAATGCCACGCCCTTTCCATGTGATTCTAATTATGTCAACATCAGAGTACTACACTACATAAAAAATAATTAAATACATAAATAATCTTTTCTCACCGATTATTTGCAGACATTATCTTACAAGCAATGGAAGGAGAAGGTTGTTTTATTTGTCTTCAGGTCATCCTAAATATTTAGAAAATTTACTTGCAGATACAGAAGATGGTTTGTTACTCAGAGGCAAAGGCTCTTTCCGTACACTCCTCGGCCCCAGCTCTCATCTCCCTGCCCCAGCACCCACAATCCCACTGCTCTCCTGGACTTGAAAGCGGTCGCTCTGACAGAAAGAAGCTGCCACACTGCCACTTTTGGGGGAGGCCACAGCATTGACCACGTTTACAACCCAGTCTCCTGACCCTTTTTTTTAAAGAAAAGTTTAGGAGGACCGAAATGTTAAGTGCATAAAAGCAGCCCCTATTCCAAGCATATTTCCAGTCAAATTAGAGTGAATGGATCAAGATGAGCTAGAGCCTGCAGCTATTTCGAAAACAAGTCTTCTTTTCACCCTAGTGCTTAACCTCAATCTGTTTGTCTCTCGTTCTGCTGTGGCCGCTGTTCCTACTCCCAAGTGTTAGCTCTCCACCCTTCATCTAATTCCCAACAGCTCATCATAAAGAAGAAAACAATGGTTATCATTAATTATATCAGTGAACATGCATAGGGTTTAACTCTGGCTGGTTTCTGTCATTGTCTTGAGCTTAGATATGTCCTTTTATAAGGGCATTCAAGTCTCTCTTCCATTTTTCTATCTTTTACTGTGACTCAGGAGTTTTGAAGTTTTGATTCTGAACTTACAACAGGTTTGCACATGCTGGGCTCTAATTTTAGAATTCATATGCCAAAACCACAGGTTAAAACATTGTCCAAATTTGTGTGCCCCAGAAGCTTCCATACTAAGCCACATTTTCGGTCAAAAGAGGGCCTTTCTCACAAAATTTCCCATACATCCTTCTCTTCTGCATAGCTATGCTTGAATGCTCAGTGTCCTAGTTAACAAACCTCAGCCAGGGCTTGGCTAGTCTCTTCCATCATGCTTTTCTTGTTTTAAATATCAGTAGCAATGGTTATCCCTTCATTGTTCAAGACTCCCCAGAGTCTTCGTGTTAACAGAAGAAACAGAGTTTTGCTGGCTTTTTGCTTTATCTAAGCCATATGGATTCACAAATTTTGATCATAATTTTTCAAAATAAATTCAGCATGTTTATATACTACAAAAAACGCCTTTCAGGAGACACTTCTGTGAACACAGAATGTGGTGTGGTAGTAGCATCTCTAGGTACACATAAAAGGTAAAATTATTTCTGACTGTGTACAACCTATATAATACACGTGCAGTGGCATGACAGATATGCTTCATTGTCCCCCAAAATGGTCTGTGAGAATTGTGTATAAATAATTTTAAAAAAATTTAAAGGAACTACAATGTTAAAGAATGTCTCTTACACAGTAAAAATTTTGGTAAAATGATAAACTTTCCCTAGTTTGTTTTATCATAATATGGATTTTTGTATCAGGTCTGTTGTTTCAGGTTTGTTAAAGCACAGTATCACTCAACTGCCTGTTATGGTGATAGGCATAAAATAAATTAATAATAGACAAGAATTAAGTGATTCAAATATAAATTTAAAAACAGTCATATAAAGTAGCCAAAGCAATCATGAGAAGGAAGAATAAAGCAGGGAATTATGCTCCCTGACTTCAAGCTCTACTACACAGCCACAGTAATCAAAACAATTTGGTGCTGGCATAAGAACAGACCAATAGACCAATGGAACAGACTAGAGAGCCCAGATATAAATCCAATTAATATACGATAAAGGAGCCATGGATATGCATTGGGGAAATGACAGCCTCTTCAACAGCTGGTGTTGGCAAAATTGGACAGCTACATGTAAGAGAATGAAACTGGATTATTGTCTAACCCCATACACAAAAGTAAACTCAAAATGGATGAAAGACCTGAATGTAAGTCATGAAACCATAAAACTCTTAGAAAAAATCATAGGCAAAAATCTCTTGGACATAAACATGAGCAACTTTTTCCTGGACATATCTCCCTGGGCAAGGGAAACTAAAGCAAAAATGAACAAGTGGGACTACATCATGCTAAAAAACTTCTGTACAGCAAAGGATACCAGCAGCAGAACAAAAAGACATCCTACAATATGGGAGAATATATTCATAAATGACATATCCGATAAGGGGTTGACTTCCAAATTATATAAAGAGCTCATGCACCTCAACAAACAAAAAGAAAATAAGCCAATTAAAAATGGGCAGAAGAGCTGAATAGAAACTTCTCCAAAGAAGAAATTCCGATGGCCAACAGGCTCATGAAAAGATGCTCCACATCGCTAATCATCAGAGAAATGCAAATTAAAACCACAATGAGATATCACCTCACACCAGTGAGGATGGCCAACATCCAAAATACAAACAACAACAAATGTTGGTGAGGATGTGGAGAAAGGGGAACCCTCCTACACTGCTGCTGGGAATGTAAACTAGTTTAACCATTGTGGAAAGCAGTATGGAGGTTCCTCAAAAAGCTAGAAAATAGAAATACCATTTGACCCAGGAATTCCACTCCTAGGAATTTTCCCTAAGAATGCAACAGCCCAGTTTGAAAAAGACAGATGCACCCTTATGTTTATCGCAACACTATTTACAATAGCCAAGAAATGGAAGCAACCTATGTGTCCATCAGTAGATGAATGGATAAAGAAGATGGGTATATATGCACAATGGAATATTATCCAGCCATAAGAAGAAAACAAATCCTACCATTTGCAACAACACAGATGGAGCTAGAGGGTATTATACTTGGTGAAATAAGCCAGGCAGAGAAAGACAAGTATCAAATGATTTCACTCATATGTGAAGTATAAGAACAAAGAAAAAACTGAAGGAACAAAACAGCAGAAGACTCACAGAACCCAAGAATGGATTAATAGTTACCAAAGGGAAAGGGATTGGGGAAGATCAGTGGGAAGGGAAGGATAAGGAGGAAAGGGTCATTACAATTAGCATGTATAATGTAGGGTGATTGGACACAGGGAAGGCAGTATAATACAGAGAAGACAAGTAGTTTTTCTATAGCTCTTACTACACTGGTGGACAATGACTGTAATGGGGTATGTGGTGGGACTTGATAATACGAGGAGTCTAGTGACCATAATGTTCATGTAATTGTACATTAATGATAGCAAAAAAAAATTCAGCTATGTACATATTTACACACATTTATATGAAACTCTAACATTCCATAATATTAATAATCTTTATTTTCCTCCATATTATAACAATGGAATGCCTTTTAAAAGACTGCTATTTATGCATACTGATATGCCTCAATACTTGGCTGAAAATCCAGGGATTTTAACATAAAATAACAAGTTAAATGAATAGGTATACAGTTGACCAACATGGATTTGAACCAGGTTGGTTCATTTACATGTGGATTTTTTCAACAAATACATTGGAAAATTTTGGGGAGATTTGTGACAATTTGAAAAAACATTTTTTATTCTCTATCTTACTGTAAGACTAAATTTAGTTTTCTTTATTGTATTTCTGTATTTATGCCTATATAAAATACATATAACACACATTTATGTGTTAATTGAATATTTATATTATTGGTAAAGTTGCCAGTCAATAGTAAGTTATATATTTAACTGTTTGGTAAGTCAAAATTTGTGCACAGATTTTCAACTGCTCAGGAGTTGGAGCCTCTAATCTCTCCATTGTTCAAGGGACAACTGTATTAATCATGTTAATGCTAGATCATTATTACTTAAATTTTTTTTTTCTTTATTGACTCAAAATGCATGTGTATTTTGTGGGGGTTTTTTAGGTGTCTTTGTTTTTCTAGAATAACATATAAACATTCTTTATAGTCTGTGCTTCCATGGAATATCAAACATTCCCTTACTCCTTTTAAAAAGGGTGTATGTTGGGAGATGTATTCAAGAGGGCAGCAAGAAAGATGAGACAGAGATCTCCTCCAAAACCACGTATAATACGAAAATATAATTAATACAACTAATCCTAAGAGAGCAACAGGAAAGAAGGCTGCACCAGACTGCATACTCATGGAGAACAGAGCAGACCTCAAGAAAAAGGGTAACATACCAAAGCCTTGATCTGGTGGGACCCAAGCCCTTCCCCCACCCCAGCTCATCAGCAGGAGGAAGAGAAACGGAGCAGGGAGGGGGTGGAAGCCTCAGACTGCTGAATACCCAGCCGTGGAGATCTGCTTTGGAGCACAAACCTACATTGCATGGTGCTTTTGAGATTAGTGTGATTGGAAAGCTAACACAGGCAGAATATTTAAGAGACTGAGATTCCAGACATTTGTGGAGGACAGGGATCCACATCTGGCAGCTCTGGGACAAAGGAAAAGCAGGCAGTTTGAGAGGCTTCCTAGCAGTGAGAGGGCTGCTGAAGGGGAGAATGGATAGGTGGACAAGGTTGCCTGGACATGCTCTGCCCAACAGGATTGGAACTTTCAGGAGCTTCAGGCACTTCACCCTGCTGGCTGCCTGCTCAGCTCCAAGGCCCCCCACTGTGATATGCAATAAAAATTTTTGGTAAAGTGATAAACTTTCCCTAGTTTGTTTTATCATTATATGGATTTTTGTATCAGGTCTGTTGTTTCAGGTTTGTTAAAGCACAATATCACTCAACTGCCTGTTACAGTGATAGGCATAAAATAAATTAATAATAGGCAAGAATTAAGTGATTCAAATATAAATTTAAAATTAGTCACATATGATAGCCAAAGCAAAAAAGAGAAGGAAGAATAAAGTTGGGTGATTACACTCCCCAACTTTAAACTCTACTACAAAGCCACAGTAATCAATACAATTTGATACTGGCACTTAAACCAAAGGCACAGACTAGAGAGCCCAGTTATAAACCCAAGCATATATTGACAATTAATATATGATCAAGTGGCCATGGATATACAATGGGGAAATGGCAGCCTCTTCAACAGCTTGTGTTGGCAAAATTGCACAGCTATATGCAAGAGAATAAAACTTGAAACTGGATTATTGTCTAACCCCATACACCAAAGTAAACTCAAAATGGATCAAAGACCTGAATGTAAGTCATGAAACCATAAAACTCTTAGAAGAAAACACAGGCAAAAATCTCTTGGATATAAACATGAGCAACTTTTTCCTGGACACATCTCTTCATGCAACGTAAACAAAATCTATAATGAAAAAATGGGACTACATCATGCTAAAAATCTTCTGCACATCAAAGGACACCAGCAGCAGAACAAAAAGGCATCCTACAATATGGGAGAATATATTTGTAAATGACATATCCGACAAGGGTTTAACATCCAAAATATATAAAGAACACACACGTCTCAATACCCAAAAAGCAAATAATCCTATTAAAAAATGGGTGGAGGATATGAACAGACAATTCTCCAATGAAGAAATTCAGATGGCCAACAGGCACATGAAAACATGCTCCACATCGCTAATTATCAGAGAAATGCAAATTAAAACCACAATGATACATCACCTCACAGCAGTTAGGATGGCCAACAAAGGAAAAAATAGGAACAACAAATGCTAGTGAGGATGCGGAGAAAGGAGAACCCTCCTACACTGCGTGGGGATGTAAACTAGTTCAACCATTGTGGAAAGTAGTATGGAGGTTCCTCAAAAAACTAAAAATAGAAATACTATTTGACCCAAGAATTTCACTCCAAGGAATTTACCCTAAGAGTGCAGGAGCCCAGTTTTAAAAAGATTTATGCACCCCTATGTTTATCACAGCCTTATTTACAATAGCCTAGAAATGGAAGCAACCTAAGTGTCCAATAGCAGATCAATGGATAAAGAAGATGTGGCACATATACACAAAGGAATATTATTCAGCCATAAGAGAAAAGCAAATCCTACCATTTGCAAGAAAATTGGTGGAGCTAAAGGGTATTGTGCTCAGTGAAATAAGCCCAGCAGAGAAAGACAAGCCAAATGATTTCACTCATCTGTGGAGTATAAGAACAAAGCAAAAACTGAAGGAACAAAACAGCAGCAGACTTACAGACCCCAAGAATGGACTAATAGTTACCAAAGGGAAAGGTACTGGGGAGGGTGGGTGTGAAAGGAGGGAGAAGGGGAATAAGGGGCATTATGATTAGCACACATAATGTAGTGGGGGAGGGGAAGGTGGTATAGCACAGAGAAGACAAGTAGTGACTCTATAGCATCTTACAACGCTGATGTACAGTGACTGTAATGGGGTATGTGGTGTGGACTTGATAATGGGGGGTATCTAGTAACCACAGTGTTGCTCATGTAATTGTGTATTAATGATATCAAAATAAAAAAATAAATAAAAAATAAAATACAAATAAAAAGGGGTGTTTTATATAAATTAAATGCTACAATATTACTTTGCATAAATTATTTAGAATAAAGTAAGCTTCAGCTATAAAACTTCTTATTCTGAGAAAATGATGAATGGGCTATTTTAAGTAATTGGCTCTTAGCACTAATCAATAATGGGTTGAATTTTGAGAGAATTAACTTCCTATTTCTAATTATCAAATCCTAAAGCATTTAAATTAAATTTTAGCCACTTTAATAAATGATCGTTTTAAATTCTTAACTGTGTTTTAAGATACAAAATAATCACATTCATGCCATGCACTTGCAATGCCATGAGAAGATTGATGTTTAAGTGCCAAGGCCTGGAGATTAGAAATGACAGGTTCATCAAAGTTTTGTTTACTTGTGAATCTTTAAGTGAAGAAGTCTGTAAATCCTAATGAAAGTTGAGAAAAACTTATTTATTAAAGTTTCAGAATTTAACATTATAGAAAAAAAGGATTTTTTTCCATATAAAACATTCTAATAGAACAGTTTAGGATATTCAAGGCAACTTTTCTTTTCCTGTCTTTTTTCCCCTAGTTTGTCTCTTGAATTTGTCTGGTAATGTGTTTCTGTCCCTGCCTTTCACATTCTGCTGTCTTTACATGACTGAATCAAGGACTGAGGTCGTGGGAGACAGAAAGAAGTCAGGTTCTGGGTGCCCAGGAACATGTGGTGTGTGGGTCTCAGTTAAGTAGTGATTCACCTTTGCATCTTACACTTTTGAAGGAAAAAAGCTAAATATACTTTGGGACAATCCACATACTGTTTCCCCAAGAAGACTTAGTACACTATTACTAAACAGCAAAAAAATGTTCTATTGACCTCAGTTTACTGTCTAATTTGGGATAAATCCAACGTGACTCCAATTACTGCACTATCTGGCTTCTGATAAGAATGTCTTAAAAACCCTTTATGTATTATACTTAACACTTATGATGTATGAATGCAATTGTTAAAAAAACATTTTACTAAAATTCTAATATAATTATAAGAAGAATGTTTTAATAAACTATAGCTTAAATTGAGTAGGGATGGAGAAATAAATGAAAGGGTAGTTTCATGTAATAAAACTTGAAGAAAGAAATGAAAAAGTGTTTTTAATTTTTCTTACTAGGGGACAAAGATGTAATGTTTTTTGAGGGATCTAAAAAAGGGAGGTTTTTAGAACTATCTCTTTGTGCCAAAAGAAAATGAAAATCATATTTGAATAGAACACTTAAGGCCAGTCACATCAATAGTGTCTTTTAAAATTTGTTAAAAGCGATGGCACATAAAATGAAGAAAGTTATAGGAGGCTTAATAACCTGATCAAAAGAAGAAAGAAAAATGAATGAACTTCATAAAAAACATGTCAGGATTTTATATCCTGCAGGATTAACACCTATTAAAAAATATCACAATAAGAATCCTAAAGAGGTGTTTAATACTGCCTCCTGTCAACTCTACCCAGGGTAAGTAGCCTGACTTTGCTGATTAATTAGACATCACCATTCAAATATCTAAGAGCAGTTGTCAAAATCTTCATACTGGTGGGCAAGCTTGCAAAATGTAAGATAGCAGGTATGAGAGTAGGAAGGATTAAGTCCATCCGCAAAACTTACTCTTTTATAAATTCTTTATAAACAAATGTTTTATACTTTAATTATTGACACAAATTATTGAAAATGAAGAAAAATAAAGCGAATTTAAACTTGTGTATATCCCTGTCCATTTTGAGTATTGTGTGTTTAAAAAAAATTAAAGCACCTTTCTATTACTGTAGCAAAGAAAGAAAGATGATTTGGCTAAGGCTTATTAGTATATAAAAGCATTTCTGTAGGATTCTCTATCTTCACTTGGTGAATAAATGCTTATTTATCAGACAAGTCAGCATAAGATTTAACATAATAAGTTGAATTTAAAGAGTGTCTTTAGGTGGTCCAGTCTTCATTAAATTTATTTAAATCTAGGCAAAATATTGTTATGTATAATTTAGAACTGGTAACAAGATTAAAGTCTAAGAATTTTAAGACTGGGAATAATTAAGTTTATCAGAATACATGTAGCAAAGGGCATAGAGATAAACACATTTAACTATAGCTATAATATCTTTGCCATTGGGAACTGGTGTTATCTAACCAACAAAGGCCAGACAACTGCCACAGTTCTACTGTTCTGATGTATTTACATCCTCGTGTTTCGAGGTGTGCACAGATGCCTTCTGCAATGGCTTGATGTCCAGACACTGCTATCATTACTAAGGGTTTTCTCTCCTTTCTGAGTTTCTTCTCCCTTTGCTGTTCCTGCTCCTTTCTATGCTTCATTTTTTAGGTGGTTTTCTGCTTTGAATTTGTCCTCTGTCATCAACACTTGATAATTCAGCTACTGTTTAAAGCTGAGGTTTTCTGAACTCACTCTACAGCCTAAGTTTTGTAGTCCCTCATTCAGACCTTTGGTGGTACATATTCTCCAAATGCATAATCTCTGTTCATATATGTTCATGTTACTTTGGTGTTTTCTTCACAAATGTCTGGCTGCACTGGAAGGAGGGGTTTACTTGTTCTTGGTTTATTTACTTTTTGACATATTTGGTCTGTTTTTTTCTGTTTCTTCCACACAAAGATGAAATTCCATGAACTCGGGGACATTATTTGTTTTTCCACCCCTGTATCCTCAAATGCTAGAACAGTATCTGACATATAGTGAATGTGTATTGACTTACTGTAAATCAATCCTGTTTTAAATGACTGAATGGACAGGAAGAGAGGAAACTTTCTGCAAGTTCTACTATGACTGGAAGAAGAATTTTAGGCCTTTTAATGACACCTGTGTATGAATGTGACTGTTAGCAGCTTGGAGATTGTAAATAACAGGAAGTCCAATGAATTGGAGTAAGCAAAAAATGAGAATTTTAGTGCAATGTACCACTAAAATTGCAAGAATAGAATACAGCTGGTTAGAGGAAATCAAATAATATCCTATGAATGTGTCTAGTGCCCATCTCCTGCTTTGTCTTCCTCTGCATCAACTTCACTGACCTGAGACCAGGAAGCAGACATTTTCTCATGTGTCTGTGCACCTTGCTGCTGACTCTTTCCCAGTTTCCTGTCCAATAGAAAGATGGCTCCTCTTTCACACAAATTCCAATCAGAACCTCATGGTTGATGCAGTTGAGTCACATGCCCATCACTAAATCTTTGCGTGCCACCCTATTCCCTATGGCAGGCCTGCTTCAAATATTGGAGATGGAATTACTCCATTCAAAAGGATATAGAGCTGAGAAAGATATATTCCTAAAAGAAAACTGCAGTAATATGAAGAAGTAGGCAGAGACTGAGCAAGATAAACAGAAGATAAATAGATGGCAAATAACTATGAAAAGATACTCGACATCATTTTTCATTTGGAAATTGCAAATATAAACAATAATTAAATACTAATACACACCTATTAGAATGGCTAAAACCAAAAAGCCCAAACTCAAAATTGACAGTACCAAATAGTGGTTTCTTTGTTTTCTAAGGACTTGACACAAACTTGAATTTGACATAAAATCGAACCTTTAGTTGGTTTGCTGCCACTTAATGACCTTAACATTCTGCCTGTTTAAAAATATAAGAATTATATTTTATAGTTGAGGGCTTGCTGTAATGAAAATTTCAAGACTGAATTATACTTCACTGCAATATGAACATAAGAAATTGAGTTATTTACTTTGTGTATCTGTGCAGATACCATAGACCTGATTGATTGTGGGTAATGATTGATATTCAATCATAGATTAACACTCTGAATATTCAAAATTTAAACCACATCTTAGTAATTGTGGAAAGTCTCCTGAGGAGTATAGCTGATTTTAAAGATCAAGAAAACATACTTTGGGTTGATAGATGCAGGTTTTAAAAACATGGATGTAGAATAGTCATAAGTGTCACCTGCTGTTATAATTTCCAGTGCTTCATAATTTCAGAATTTCTCTGACTATAAATCATTGATCATTTGGCAGTTTCTTACAAAGCTAAGCATAGTACCATCATATGGTCCAGAAACTATATTCCTATGTATTTATCCAACTGAGTTGAAAACTTAAGTCTACAGAAACCAAAAAAAAAAAAAAAAAACCCCAACCCCTGCACACAAATGTTTGCAGTAACTTTAGTAATAATTACCCCAAAATGGAAGCAATCATGATGTCTTTCAATAGGTAAAAAAACAGTAATGTATCCTTATAATAAATGCCTATGTATATACTTTATAAATATGAATGCAGTATATGAATCAAAATTTAATATTTATAATTTATATTCATTTTAGATACTAAATATATGATATATTTACATTTTATATTTATTTGTAATGTTATATTGATAATATATGTAAATATAATAAAAATAATTGAGCTATCAAGCCACAAAATGACATTAAGGGAACCTTAAGCTTATTGTTAAATGAAAAAGTCAGTCTTCAAAAGATACATACTGTATGAATCTACCCATATGACTTTCTGAAAAGATGTAACTATTGAGACAATAAAAAGATTAGGGTTTGTTAAGGTTTTAGAAATGACAGAAGGGATAAACCGGTGAAATATAGGAGATTTTTACAACCCTGAAACTATCTCTTGAATATTAGAATGAGTATTTTTTCTGGACAGGTTTCTCTGGTCAAGGGAAACAACAACAAAAATAAACAAGTGGGACTACATCAAATGAAAAAGCTTCTGCACAGCAAAGGAAACCCATCAACAAAACAAAAAGTCAATCTACAGTATGGGAGAATATAATCATAAATGACATATCTGATAAAGGGTTAACATACAAAATAATATATAAAGAACTCATACAACTCAACACCAAAAATACAAACTGAGTAAAAATGGGCAGAGGACCTGAACAGACACTTTTCCAAAGAAGGCATACAGCTGTCCAACAGGCTCATGAAAAGATGCTCCACGTTGCTAATCATCACGGAAATGAAAATCTAAACCACAATGAGGTATCACCTCACATAAGTTAGAATAATCAGTATCCAAAAGACAAGAAATAATAAGTGTTGACGAGGATATAGAGAAAAGGAAACCCACCTACACTGCTGATGGGAATGCAAATTGGTGCAGCCATTGTGGAAAACAATATGGAGGTTCCTCAAAAACTAAAAATAGAAATGCATAATGACTCAATAATCCCACTTCTAGAAATTTCCCAGAGGAAAACAAAATCTCTGATTTGAAAAGATATATGCATCCCTGTTTTGATTAACACATTATTTACAATAGCCAAGATATGAAAGCAGCCAAAGTGTCCATTAATAGATGAATAGATACAGAAGATTTGGTGCATATACATGATGGAATATAATTCAGTCATAAAAAGATAGAAATCCCACCATCTGTGACAACATGAATGGATCTAGAGGGTATCATGCTAAGTGAAATAAACCAGGTGGAGAAAGACAAATACCATATGATTTCACTTACATGCAGAATCTGAAAACAAAACAAAACAAAACAAAATGAACAAAATAGCAGTAGAGTCATAGACACTGAGAAGTGATTGGTAGTTACTATAGGGCATGGGTAAGGGCTGGTGGGTGAAATAGTTGAAGGGGATAAAGAGGCACAAAATCTCAATCATAATATAAATTAGTCACAGAATAAAAGTACAGCACACAGAATATAGTCAATACTTGTGTAACATCTGCCTATGTTGACAGATAGTAACTACACTAGTTGGTGTCAGCATTTAACAAGACACATAATTGTTGAATTGCTATGTTGTATACTTGAAAAAAATATAATATTGTATATCAATTATACTTCAATTAAAAATGATTCAATGAAAGACGACGCTTTTGGTTAACTGATGGATAGATACAAAGAAAAGGAATTAATTAATTTTAACATTTATTTAGAGTATGTAAATTATTTAGTATTCCCCCAATTATTACAATTAAATTAATTTGAATGAAATATTTAATTTATTTTAAATAATATTTTTATTTCATAAAGAATATGATCGAGTTGAATTCTAATGCTTGATGGCTTCATTTTAAAAATATAAAATATTAATATATATTTACTACTTTGAAAAGACTTATATATTAAACATGGGAGTGGAATCCCTAATCACCAAAGGGAAAAAAAAATCAATACACATCACAGAGTTTATGACTTATTGATTGATGCCTTCACACTGGAATTAAAAATGTAGAATGTAAATATACAAATAAAATTGTCTATGATCCAGAATGCCTTAAAGAAATAAAAACAATCTTTTTTCACTTTTATAAGAATTTTTGGTATGGAACTATGTAAATTCATGATTACCTAATTAGAAAAATGTAATAGTTTTAAAGTTTAAGATTAAAATTTTTGTTTTCTATCAGCTTTTGTAGCTGCATTATTAAATGCTAATGCCACTTTATAAATATTGACACTTATTGACAAGCAAAAACTAATTCCTAATATTATAGAAAACAAAATTGAATATATGAACTTTTCCAAGTTGCATTAAGTTGTTTTAATACAGTCTAATTTGCGTGTGTATGTGTGGTGGGGAGGGAAACATCTCTCCAGCTTTTAAATTAAAATTTTCATAAAGCATTAATATGTTGGTGGAGGTCAATTAAGGAAATTTTTTTCTGAAAACCCAGTTTAGCATGAATGCTTAATATACCTTAATACCTTAATATATTAAGAGATAATATATTATTATCAGTTCAAAACATAAGAAATTGCTAATATTCTACCATTTTCTCCCATAACACAATTTTTCATGTTTCAATCTAACATAGCATAAGAAATTGCTAATATTCTACCATTTTCTCCCATAACACAATTTTTCATGTTTCACTCTAACATATAATCTATCATTTTTACCATTAATTACAGAAAGAAAGAGTTCAGGTAGCAAAACAATGAAGATACAAAAGAATGACTACTTTAGAGGGAGTATTTTTGAAAGTTTAGCATCATTATGGAATTCAGAGGTCCTGACAACATATCAAAACTACTAAAACTAAATTGAAACTTGAAGATTAATTATCAAGACTCATACTGATTCTATGTAACAACAATATATTTCCATGACCATGTAGAGAAGGAAACTATATCCCTTGTCATTTAGGAGGCATCCCTGATAAAGCCCAATATTATCATGTAATTAAAGGAAAATTATATATGATAGCAGGATATACTCCTCTATATTTTTGTTTGTTATGAACCAGAAAATCAGGCTCTGTGGACCAGAATACTTCTGGATCCCATCACTGCCACTTAGAAACCAATGATCCTCTGGTCCATGATGAGGGCAAAAAAATACCATGACATGTAAAAATAATCCAGATAGTCTTTATTGAAGATTAAACAGCATAATGTGTAATCCACCTTTATCAGAGTGGCTGGTACAGAGTTGAGTGCACTCTAAAGTAAATTAAGATAATCAAATTTATTATTTATTTTCTGCTTCTTGCTATATTTCTGCTCTGACATATCACATATATATCATATATATTATTACAGTTACAATTGCCATGCATAGGGTCTCAGTCTATTTAAAAAAATCTGTATGAATTTAGCTTCATATTTTTCTAGTTGAAATATCTCTGGACTTAAAATGAGAGGACTGGACTAAATTTCTGTCTTTGCTACATATTAAGAGTGTGGCAAATCTGCAACCTCATCAGGCAACTCAGTTAAATGTGAATCATAAATCTTATTTAAAGACTGATTCCAAATAAGAGAAAATGACACATATAGTTTAATTTTTAATTAATGCTTCTTTGAAAGGTAGAACTGTTACAATAGATTTTTTTCTTATTCATGTAAAAGAGAGGGAATTTTTTTTTATTTAAGTATCACTGATGTACAATCTTATGTTGGTTTCAAGTATACAACACAGTGGTTCAACAGTTACCCATATTATTATCCTCACTCCAACTAGTGCAGTTTCTATCCATCAACATAGGGAGATGTTACAGAATCTTTGGCCATATTGTCCATGGTGTACTACCGTCCCTGTGACCAACTTATATTATGACTGAGAATTTTTGTGCCCCTTTATTCCCCTCACCCTCTCTACCCATCCACTCTTCCCCCCTGGTAATTACCAATCACTTTTCAGTATCTATGAGTCTACTGCTATTTTGTTTATTTTGTTTTGTTTAATTTTTAGGTTTTCAGATTCCACAAATGAATGAAATCATATGGTATTTTTCTTCATTTGTCTGGCTTATTTCACTAACATAATACCCTCTAGATCCATCCATGTTGTTGCATGTTTTCTTTTTAATGATATTTAAAAAATGATATTCTATTGTGTATATGTTCTGTATCTTCTTTATCCACTCATCTATTGATGGACACTTTGGTTGAATCTTGAAATATAATAATGAAACTCAGCGTAGCTAAGTAATTAAGGAATGGGACACTAGAGTCAGATTACATCTGGTTGTTGTGTTTCTGCTACTCATTAACTGTGAGACCTTGGGCAAGTTAGACAAACATTCCTGTCCGAATTTTTCTTACTTGCAAAATGGAGATAATAAAGATACCTATACCACAGGTTTGTTGTGCTGAGTTTGCTGTACATTCTCTAAAGAATGTAATTCACAAAGCACAGTGCTAGTTGCGTGGAGAGTATCCTGTACATGCAAGCTAATATTATGATGAATTTATCCCCCCAAAGATTTACTTCTAGTAAATACTAATATAGCCAGAAGAATTTTACTAAATAATGTGCACATTCTTGAAGAAATAACTTTCTTTTAGAAGCCCTTTGTGCAATATGGATATAGTATAAATATGAACCACACAAATTAGTTTTTGTATGTTCATGTGTGTCTAGATAAATACATTTTGAAGAATTATATGTAGCTTTGTACACAGGCAGACACATAGAAATAATCAAATATTTAATTTTTGTATAGAGTTGTTCAAATGTACACTAAAATGGACAATGGTGGTGGTTCTGTAGCTATTTGAGTATGAACTAAGTAGAATTGTGATTTCTCTAAAGTCAGGACTAATAGCTTTATAGCGTAATGGAGAGGAACTAGAACTCTGGAGTCAGGGAGGCCGGGGTTAATCTATGCTTCATCACTTACTATGTGACTTTAATCCAGACTCTCATCTCAGACTTAAATTTCCTCATCCATGGACATAATGTGAATTAGATAAATGGAAATTTCCTCCTCATGCAAAATTCTAAAACTGAGAACTGTATACCAGTCCCTAACTTCAATAATTTTGTAATACAGCCTATAGATGAAGGACTCAAAACCTCTCTGCTTTTCTACAAAGCCTGTGCATTTCCACGATATCTATTTTTTCTACAGCTGTGCAGGCATTCTCTAGGAAAGTCTGACTAATAATAACTTTGCAGAAGTAAAAAGTTGGTTTTACCCTTCAGTCTGGAACATGATTAAAATATTTAGGTTTTAGGATTATTGAATCTTTAGAGAAAAGAAAAAAAATTACCAATTAATAAAAGTTGCTGATGTCATTTTCGAGCACTGAAAATTCTTAATGGTTATTTCTAAGGGAATGTTGCTGATATTCAAATCAGTCAGCAATATACTGTGCTCATTTGTTCTATTTTAACAGACCTTATATACCTACTTAAGAATTATCCTGATAAATAAAATGCAATAAATATCAAAAACAATTTTGAATAACCTGAAAAAAAACCAAAAGTGATTGTCTGCTTAATTTTTACTAGGCAAAAGATATATAGTGCTTTTTTTTTTCTATTGTCCTTTTTAATTGGAAATAGTATGAACACATCCTGATAATTCTAGTGGTTAGCTGTTAAGGATTATGTGATGGCTTTAGCTTACATTGATGACATTGGAAAAATGAAGCGAAACCATAATCAAAGAATTATGGTAAGATGACAAGTTAAAAATATTAGAATGGAATATAGAACTTGAAAACAATCTTTCAAATGTTAAAAGCTAATTATGACATAGAAGTTACATTATCTGTCTTAAATTTAAAACAACTGGTAAATGGATCATTTCTTTGTTATTTAGCCATTTGAGCTTCTCTTTGATAAAGGTCCTTGCCATCCAAATGGAACATAAAGATTTTATTGGTCTCTAATGACGCCAACTACAGCTGTATAATCATCATTTTAGAGTCCAAGCTCTGTCTGCTCTTAGATCTGCCATGACTTGATCACAATTTCAGAAGTATCTTTAAGTGTATTTGCTTAACCAGATGGTAAATGGCTGTACAGGGATTACATCCATCTTTTTTACTGTATGACTAAGTGTTAAAACAGAAATTTTAGCTATGGTTGGAAAACACACACTTGTATCTTACTAAAAATAGTTTTTTTCTTTGTCAACTGTAAGAAAAATATGAATATATGTAGCATGAGAATTCAACATTATGGCAAATATTTTTATATTATGCACTTAATATTTGAATACTTTTAGTTAAAAGTTGAGTGAAACAAAATACTGGTATAAAATTTTAAACAATTTCCAACAAATTTTTCAAAAGAAAACCTGAAGAATTTCTACTTGGTATATTCTGCTTCAACTATTAAATTATTAGAATAAGAGGTCATTTTTAATTTTTTTATTGAAGTATAGTTGATATGCAATCCTATATTGGCTTCAGGTATACAACAGAGTGTTTCAACAGTTACCCACATTATTAAATCACCACTGCAACTAGTGTAGCTACTATCTGTCAACACAGAAAGATGTTGCAGAAATACTGACTACATTCTCCGTGCTGCTCTTCAATTCCTGTGACCAAGTTATATTATGACTGAGATTTTGTGCTGCTTTTTCCTCCTCATCCACCCCACACACATATTCCAAACTCTCCTGCATGGTAACCACCAGTCATTTCTCAGTGTCTATGAGTCTACTGCTGTTCTGTTCATTCTGTTTTGTTTCGTTATTAGATTCCACAGTAAGTGAAATTATGCAGTAGTTGTCTTTCTTCACCTGGATTATTTCATTTAGTGTAATACATTCTGGGTCCATCCATGTTGTCACAAATGGCAGGATTTCTTTCCCTTTTTAAGGCTGAATAATATTCCATTGTGTATATGCACCACATCTCCTGTACCCATTCATCTACTGATGGATACTTCTGTTGCTTCCAAATCTTGGCTGTTGTAAATCATGTGGTAATAAACATAGGTCTGCATATATCTTTTGAAGCAGAGCTTTTGTTTTCTTCAGGTAAACTCCTAGAAGTGGAGTTAGTGAGTCATATGGAAATTCTGCTTTTAGACTTTTGAGGGATATTTTAATTTTCAAAATGTAATTAATTATATTTCATGTGTGTAAAAGTTAGTAAATAAGCTTATAGTGTTATAGGATTATTAAGAGTTTATATGAAATACCTTGAATTAATTTGGAGTTAATTCTTCACATTTTAAAAGCTGTGCAGAGTATGTGCATACACATATTTAATATATATTTTAACCTATTGACTTCTACAAGATTTATATATTTAGAGATAGGTAGAATTAAAATCTTTGTGGCAAAGAACTTTGGTAGTGTTCTACACTAATGTTTAAGAACTGAGAAGAATTATAAAACTTTTCCCTGTTTTCCAAAAACAGGATTAATGAAAGTATAGGGTAATAATAACAATAATTATAATAGCCAAGCCAAGTATGGAAGCAGCCTAAGTGTCCATCAGTAGATGAATGGATAAAGAAAATGTGATACATATGCACAATGGAATATTATTCAGCCATAAAAAGAAATCCTGCCATTTGCTACAACATTTATGGACCTAGAGGGTATTATGTTCAGTGAAATAAGCCCATCAGAGAAAGATAAACACCATATAATTTCACTTATTTGTGGAATCTAAAAGCAAAACAAAATAAAATGAGCAAAATAGTAGTAGAGTCATAGACACTGAGAAGTGACTGGTAGTTACCATGGGGGACGGGTTGGAGTTGGGGTGGGTGGATGGGAAGAGGGAGATAAAGAGGCATAAAAATTTTCAATCAGTAAAAGTTGGTCACAGGGATGGTAGTATAGCATGGAGAATATAGACAATGATCTGTAACACATCTTCCTGTGTTGACAGATAGTAACTGTAGAAGTGGGGGTGGGGATTTAGTCATATGGGTAACTGTTGAACCACTGTGTTGTACAGTTGAAACCAATATAACATTGTGTATTAATGATACTTCAGTAGGAAAACAAAGACATTTTAAGACTAAATGGAAAAAGCAATGTTCCTTGAATTATGTTAATAACAAAAATAATGTGACCAGTGATTTTTTTCCCTGCAAAATATAAGCAATATTCAGTTTGTATAAGGCTGTCACTAGAAAGAAAAGTAAGTGAAAGCACATTTAAGTTGGAAAATTAGTAGGAAATGAGAAAGATTTGGTGACCTAAAAATCTAAAGATTTGGTCTAAGCTGATGTTGTTCTAATACATGATTGAAATGAAAGTGTGGTAATATATAATCATAGCATTTTGGAATGAAAAGTATTTGTGAACAAGCATACATCAAGAAAACAAAATCCTAGATGAATCCATGAACATGGATAGCTAATGTGAACTGGAAGTAAAACTTCCCAGATATGTGGTGGTCAAAGAAAATGGAAGCTACACACTTAGTTAAAGCTGGTCATTCAGATGGGCTTCTCTAATGGCAGAAACATGTGTTGAAGAGAAAGACTGATAAGTCTCAGGAGTTATGAAGGAAGTGAGGAGATCAGTAGGCTAATAGGAGAAAGACTACATCCGTTTTTTTTCTTCTTCCTGGGTGTAAAAAGTTCTGTACTCACCAGAACAATTCTCATCCAGATTTCTGTAACATTGCCCTAAAATATTCCTTGAAACATTGGACATATTGAATTTCCAGACTGGATAAGTTGTGAAGCATTAGTATGCTTCTAATTCAATCATAATATGAGTAGTACAGAGTATTTTTTCAAAAATTTCCCCAAAGTAACTGATTGTCTGTAATTTATTGATTTCTAACTATAAAAGAACAACTGTGATTTTGCCTGAACTCAGAACATCATGATGGGCTAGGGGGTATTATCCCCATTTTACTTATGAGAGGTCCTTTTATTTTTGAGGAGATCAAGTACTGAAACAAGATCACGGGCTTGTAGTTGGAATCAGCAGATAAATGGAGATTTGAAATTAGATGTATGAATCATCATTTTATTACTATTACTATACCAGACTGCTTCTCTTAGCAAGCAAATTGTCTTTTCTGACTTTACCCTGATAGTCCTGCAAATAGAAAAACATTTTGTCTTTTAGAGCTTTCTGAATTTTCTTAATCCTATTCTGTGTATATAAAATAACAATAGCAAAACTAAGGCAATCAAATTCTAAAATAAGGATTAAACTCCTCAGGAATGACAAAGAAAAATGAATGACTTGAAGAGATTTTTGACCAAGTAAAACAAATGAGGACAAAAACAGTTAAGAATGGATAAATACTTAAGAAGTAGCAAGAAACAGAATTGACAAATGAAGCATATACTTCATAATACTAATTGTGATAGAATCATAATTAGTGAAGATAAAAAAAATCAAATTAATTAGGAAACTATAGTATTTTAGACTGACAGGGACTGAGTTCTAGGGGAGGAAGTTCATGCAGCACTAGCTAATTCATCTAGGAATTCAGCATTATCAGGAGCTTTCCTTGATATGGTTGCTTTTCTGTTAAAAACAGCCTATAATTTCATTGTTCAAAGGTGAGAGACAGACGGACAGAGACAGTGGGACACAGGTGAATATTAGTATTTCTTCTAACATGAGTTTTCCTGTGATTTTTAATAGTTGAATATTATAAATCATTCTACTGGTTCCAAAGTGTTTCCACTTTTTTTTCTTATTTTACACAAAATAACCCTGGAAGTAAGAGAATAGACCCATGATTGTTAAGATGATTATCTCCACATTATTAGTTAATAGAGATATAAAACTTATACTAAGTTCCTGTCAATTTTGAATTTGTGATACCTGACATCTTCTTACATCTAAAAAGCATAAACCCATAGCTTCATAAGTATGTCTGTTAAGTGCCAATCAGGCAAATTGTGGCATATGAACTTCCTTACTTACCTTAGTACAGTTCATCACAGCCAATTTTAAATATGTTATATATGTGGATTCATTTCCATTTTCTGGTGCAGGAGACCAAAGAGGAATAAAAATGAAAATGTATTAATTTTATAAATCGTACATGATTTAGAATCATATGAGGCAGCTGGAATCTCCTCTACAATGTCAGCCTCACTGGCACTGGCTTTCTGACCTACTGTTGTTTGTCAAAATTATGAAATCCAATTATAAAACATGGCTATTCATTACAATGGAAATAAATAATCAAAGTTTTAAATTTCCTATTATTAAAAAATTGTAATAGTTATAGGAGAAAAATAGTATTAAGCATGGAAAATCTATTAAAGAAAACCTTTGTGAGGTGGGAAAAGATGACCTGAATTTTTAGGCCATTTAACTCCCAAGTTTCTATCATATTTTTCAACTGGCTGTACTACAACCATGCACATCAGAAGCAGGAACAAAACAGTTCATTTACATATAAGTGAATTTACTTACATTTCCAATAAGGTTATTATAATCCTCATAGAATATATTTATTTCATGCTTCTCCATGATATCCAAGGATAAGCATTGAATTATCATTGCTTTGGATTTCTCCAACAAATCATATCCAAACAATTCCATTGTATTATAAAAAGATAGAACCTTCTGTCTTTAAACAATAACAAATATTATTTAAAGAAGAGCATTCAGACCTCCTTTATGTGATGAATGATCATAAATTACTATTTAAAGCTTTGCTAAATCTAAGATAATTGTACTACTATCTAATTGTGGATAAAGAAAGAAAATATTTTAAAAAATAATTTTTTATTCTTTTCAGTTAAAAGCATAAAAAGTTACTTACAGATTTTGTATGCAGATCTATAAATGTATTTCTAATTACTACTACAATTAATAATACCAGAAATCCAAGTATTATTTGTTGTCATGCAGGCACAATTCTCTTCATGAAATGTTTTGTGAAAAGACAAAAAATGATAATGTGCTGAATACATGTGACATAAAGAAATCCTGAGTTATAAAGAGGCACAAAATCTCAATCATAATATAAATTAGTCACAGGGATGAAAATAGAGCACTGAGAACTTTCTGTGTTGACAGAAACTACACTAGTTGAGTGAGGATTTAAAAACATACATAACTGTTGAATCACTGTGTTGTATACTTGAAGCTAATATAATACTGTGTATCAACTATACTTCAATTAAAAACATTAAAAAACATACAAAAATTAAAAATAAAAGAAATCCTGAGTTAATTTCTTTTTTAAACTAGTTTAATGTTATAAAGTTAATAATTGTTTTACAGTATTTTTGATTTACAAACCCCTTTCTGTCTTACTGAGTTGCTTTAATAAAGGATACAATAATTTAAATATATAATACACTAAACTTAACATCTGTAAATACATATATACATTTAGTTTTCTTTTTGAGTCATTTATTTTGTCAGAATTGACAAAACATGTCAAGCCAAATGCATTTAATAGCACTGTCTAGATATTTTGTGTATTATTATTTGACTAGAATCATAAACTGAAGCAGTGACAGAAGAAAATCATGACTATTCATAATTTATCTGCATAAATTACAAAAATTTGTTACTAAAATCCAAGTATATATTAAATACAATTATACATTTTTGCCACCATCCACTTATCCATTAGAGTGGTCATTATATTTGAATAAAACAGCATTTCAATTAATGCAAAGTTCAGTGAAATTTCTAACAAAATCCTCTTCTGAAAATCACAAAGGGTGAAAATGCAAAGTAACCTATGTGTAGTATCAATACAGGTTTATTGGTCAAGCATGCTGCTTTCTCTAACAAACAGTTCTTCAATCAGTTGAATACTAAATTAGTTGTGATGTAACACAATAAAATGTTATTTCTTGCACCTGTTATAATCCAGTATGTGTTTTCCAGGTTTGGATGGGCTCTGCCCGATGTAATTCAGAAATTCTGGCTTCTTCCATCTTAGATGCCTGCTCTTTATCAGATTCTATAGGTTTTCTCCATTTAGCCTCAGTTCATTGGCTGGAACTCATTTGGCTGCACCTCACTTCAAGGGAGGCTGGGAAATGCAGCATGGTTGCAAGCACAGGAGGAAAAGAAATGGGTTGATGAATATTAGATAGCCTCTACTGTAGCATCCATACAACTTTTTCTATTTTACTAGAATAGTTCTAGGACAACTTCCAATTGGGCTTTGGTGTAGTCAGTGGGTTAAGAGGGAAAATAAAAGAGAGAAAGCAAAAGTAAATATGAGTATACATTGGTACGCAGGAACTAGATGACTCTTGATAGCTCAACGAAGTATTGCCCTTTCCAGAGTAAGGTGTTCTTACCTGTAAAATGAATGAAGAATGAACTGTACTAGGTGTGTTCTCTACTGAACATTTTCCTGCAGATTAACTTTAGGTAATCATTCTTATAAAGAGTGGTCTTAAGGAGAAAGTGAATTAAATTGGAAGACTGACAGTTGAATACTAGCAAATATTTGATCAGTAAATGAGATTGCTTATATATGTATTAAAGTAGGAAAATACTGGGCTAACTTCTAGAAAATACTTAGAGAAATGAATCTAAGAAGTAATTTTAAAAGATCCATTAAGGATAATATAGAAAAAGATAAAAAAGTTTAAGAAGGATTTAAAATTGGGAAAGTGACCCAATCATATGTATAGAAAGATAGATAACAGAGAGGGCTACCAAGACAGATAGATGACAGCTAAATAGATGATAAATATAGATAGATAAGTATATAGATAGATATATAGATAACTGATAGATAAATAGACATAGACATAGATGATAGATAAGCATAAATAGATGATGGATGGATGGGAATGGATGGATAGATAGATAAAATACATAGGCTGAGAAATAGAAGAAAACACTAATTTATGGAATAAATGATCAAAAATTTTATCAGCATTTTGATGAGACAAGCCTAAATTTTGATTAGACAAGCTGGGCAATAGTAGGTAAAGTAGTTTTTTTTTCCTGCTATTATTAATTTTTTCTTGGTGATAGCTCTGAATGCTTAATTGAACTTATCTGTGCTTAAAATAACTGTCCGATACCCTTGAAAACATGCAACATTAATTTAGGTTAATTGACTCTCAGCCTTACCTGTTAGTGCTGTTACGTGATTTGGGATTTCAGAATTTGCTGCAGACTTTCTTCAAAACTATTACACATTGCATTACGTTTAAATTACGAAACCAATAAAAAGTTAGCAGACATAAATTTACCTACCTTAAAGCTTAAGTTGACCAAGCTGGAAAATATATTAAAACAGTAAAGTTCTAATCAGTGCTACAATTGTAGGTAGTGGATAGCTTTTAACAGTAATGTTGTGTTGACAACCCAGGAATTCTTGAATTG
This sequence comes from Smutsia gigantea, assembly GCA_032199065.1. NCBI lineage: Eukaryota > Metazoa > Chordata > Mammalia > Pholidota > Manidae > Smutsia > Smutsia gigantea. The sequence continues at coordinate 169,148 of JAVSCE010012254.1, read as the reverse complement.
TTGCACAAATATTTGTTATATGTTTTGATATCAGATTTAGTATGTGTATATCCTAAACTAGAGTGTACTCTTTTTCTTCTGTATTAGGAATATAAACTAAAATATACTTCAAAGGGGTGGACTTTTCATAATATAATGAGCTTTATGATAAATAAATTATTATTAAAGATGTCTTTCAGATACAGATACAGGTAATGATGATCTGGAGATGTACTTGTTTGCTTCTACTTTAGAGTGTATTTATACCTTATAATGTACTTGCCCTTTTGTATTAAAAATTGATTAAATAATATGGAAACTATTGATATTAATGCTTTTTATTGAATTTTTTAAAATTCTTATATGCAACTATTTTGATCGGCTATCCAAAAATATAAATTATAGAACTTTATCTACTTTTCTCCCAAAATCAGATAATAATTTCCTTAAAGAGAGGACTTTTGTAGGACTATCTGTTGCTTCACACTGTTGAGCCAAAGAGCTGATATGTAATACATTTTCTAATAAGAACTGTTAGTAGAGAAAAAAAAGCCAGGAACTACTTAAGTTTTCTAGTTAATCAGTTACATCGTTTTTAAGTGCTTTCAGTGACTCTTCACATCATTCCACCAATACCTTCCATATAGTTATGACAATAGCATAATGTGATAGTAGTTGTGGCTGCTTACCTAGTCCAAACAAGTGTTCTTGCCAGAAGGAATATACAAACACACACACACAGCAGAAATAGGGACAAAACAAACAAAAATATTAGCAATGCAGTAATTTTAACATTTTTTGTTTTCCACTCATTTACTTACTGATTGATTGTTATTACTATTGTATATTGTCTTCTTTGGGGCTGAATGCACAGATTTCCAAAAATCAGTTATACCATTAAAAATGTATTAAGAAAACAATGGCAGTTACCAAAGGGAAAGGGACTGGGGAAAATGGGCGGGAAGGGAGGGATAAGAGGGAAAAAGGGGCATTACGATTAGCAGATGTAATGTTGGGAGGGAGCGGGGAGGGCTGTACAACTCAGAGAAGACAAGTAGTGATTCTGTAGCATCTCACTATGCTGATGGACAGTGACTGTAATGGGGTTGGTAGGGGGGACCTGATGAAGGGGTAGTTTAATAATCGTAATATTGCACATGTAATTGTAAATTAATGATAATAAAATAAATTATATTAAAAAAAAGAAAACAATGGCTCAAGTGTCTTACCATGTTTACTTTTACTCACTCTCCAATTTATATAAATGTGAATCAAATATGATCTCATCGCCATTCAGTTTTTTACTCCCATCTCATGGCAATTTAAATAGAAAATTTTATAAAAATTATTCTCATGTGAGTCTTAAATGTATTGTTTTAAAAATACTCTATGCCTTTCAAGTTATAACATTAAATAATTTTGTCAGTAACTTCCTTTTTACATTGAACATTTTAGGGAATAATTGTCAATAAAAAATATCCCCCTTGATAATTTTGATCATTTAAATTGTTCATTCTCCTTCAATCATGGAAATTATTTATATGTTTAAAATTGAGATGGGACTATCACCAGAATAATTCCGCTAAAACTTTATCTTGAATTTTCCCAATTTGCAATTGCAAAATTGAATTTGGGCTATATTGTTAGGATCTCAAAACATGACAAAGATCAGCTTCAGAGTTTAGAATATGAGTAGTCTCCTACTCATTCAACTGAGATAAAGACTTCTCTCTTATTACTATCTTTGAAGATTATGACTACCTTAATCTTAAATTCATCTATTAGTTGAAAATTGAAATTTTGTAGTTTCCATTTATTACAACATCTCTAAGGCATAAAGGTAATTTAAAATCAAAAGGGAATATAACTCACATTTTAGTTTTAATTTCTACCTGAGACTTTGTAATTAGCTAGGTATAAAAAGGCAAGAACATTTATCTTTTCATTGTTGTTTTGTAGAATGATTTTAGTATGTAGTTTTTATGATATACTATTTATCAATAAAAAAGTGCTGGGTAACTTGAAGAGAGACATGAAGGAAGACTTTTGTTAACATTATTTTAATACTTTCATAATGCCTTTGTCACAGATATAATAATTTCTTACATTTGTAGTGGACAGGATAGTTAATAAAGACCCAAGGCAGTGGCATTATGAACATTCTAGAGATTTTTTATTTAAATGGAAAAAAAATAAGTTTAGAGAAATGCGGTATTATCTAAATACCTAAAAAATAATATTTTTATTTAAAATGTATTCTGTTTATAGATATATTTCTTCCCAGAAATATTAAATTTTACATAAGAAATACCTCACAAATTAAATCCCAATTAATGAATGGCATTTCCTTGTGTTACTGCATTATTAGGATTTCTAGTATGATATTGAAAAGCTGCAGTGAGAGGGTCATCCTGCCTCAAAGCTTAGAGTTTCTCACCACTAAGTATAATGTTAGCAGTTAGGTAATTTTTTAGGTATTTGATATCTAGTTGAGGAAGTTCTCAAATGCTGGGAATTTTTATCATGAATAATTACTGGATTTAGTCAAAACTTTTTTTTTCAGTTATTGATATGATAACATGATTTTTCTTCTTTAGTTCATTGATGTGATGGATATCATTAATGGATTTTTGATTGTTGGGCAAGCCTTGCATAGCTGGGATATATCCCACTTGTTCATGTTGTATGGTTTTTATGAATTGTTGGATTTTTTTTCATAGATTTTGTTGAGGATTTTCACATCTTTGTTAATGGGAGATACTGATCTGTAGTTGTCTTTTCCAGTAATGTCCTTGTCTGGTTTGGGTAATCAGACAATGCTTGCCTCACTGAATGAGTTAGGAAGTAGTCCTTCTGCTTATAGTATTTAAAATATTGTCAAAAATTGGTATAATTTCTTCCTTAAATGTTTAGTAGAATTCAACAGTGAACCCATATGACATTTGTGTTTCTGTTTTGGAGCGTTTTCTATTATAAAGCACTTAGATACATACCTATTCATATTACCTGTTTATTTTTGTGTGTGTCTTCACAGCTAATGGCTTTCAATTTGGTAGGCAATGAGTTGTTCATAGTATTCTTTTTTATATTTTTATTATCTATAAGATCTGTGGAAATCTCTTTTTCATTTCTAATATCAATAATTTGTGTTTTCCCTTTCTTCTTTCTCTTTTATTTTTCTTAGCCTGGATAGAGGCTGATTGTTTTTATTGATCTTTTCAAAGAACCAGCTTTTGGTTTCATTGATTTTCTGGTTTTACCTTTATTGATTGATGCTTAATTTTTATTTCTTGTCTTCTGCTTGCTTTGGATTTTTTTTTTCTAGTTTCCTAAGTTAGAAACTTAGGTTATTGATTTTAGATCTTTGTTCTTCTCTATTATATGCTTTCAATGGTATAAACAGCCCTCTAAAAGACTTACAACTCATTATCTGAGGCAAGTATTATCCCAAAACTAGAGACAGATAAAGATACTGCACTAAAAGAAAACTGCAGGCCAATATCCATAATGAATATATATATGCAAAATTCTCAATAAAATACTAGCAAACCAAATTTAACAACACATTAAAAGGATCATACACCATGATCAAGTGGGATTTATCCCTGGGATGCAAGGATGGTTCAATATATGCTCATCAATAACCATGATATGCCACACTAATAGAATTAAGAGGAAAAATCATGTTATTCTCTCAATAGACCATAAAAAGTTTTGATAAAATTCAATATCCTTTCATCATAAATGCTTCAACAAATTGGTTATAAATGAACATGCCTAAACATAAAAAAGGCCACATATGAAAAACCCAAAGCTAACGTCACAATCAGTGGAAAAAAGCTGGAAGCTTAAAAATCAGGAACAAGATAAGAGTGTCCACTGTTACCATCCTATTCAACACAGTACTGGAAGTCCTAGCCAAAGCAATTAGGCAAGAAAAAAATGCAAGGCATCCAAATGACAAAGGAAGAATAAAATTGTCCCTATTCTTAGATGACATGAGTTTATATATAGAAAATCTTAGATTCAACCAAAAAGAAAACAAAAACAAAACCCTGTTAGAACTAATAAATGAATACATTAAAGTGGCAGTATACAAAATCAACATAAAAAAAGCTGTTGTGTTTCTAAATGCAAAAATGAACTGTCAGAAATGCAAATAGTTTCATTTATAATAGCATTAAAAACAATAAAATGCTTAAAAATAAATTTGCCCAAGGAGTTAAAATATCTGCACATTTGAAAACTATAAGACTTTTATGAAAGAAATTGAAGAAGACAGGAATAAATGGAAATTTATTCCAGGTACAAAGATAAGAAGAACTGAAATTTTAAAAATACACTTACTACCCAAACCACCTATAGGTTCAATGCAATACCTACAAAATGCCAATGGCATTTTTCACAGAAGTATTTAAAAAATTCCAAAATTCATATAGAACCACAAAAGTCTTCTGATAACCAATGTGATCTTGAGAAGGAAGAGCATATGTGGGAGGCATCACACTTCCTGATTTTAAACTATATTACAAAGTTATAGTAATCAAAAGAGTATAATATTACCATAAACCAGATACTTTGACTAATGGAGCAAAATTAAGAGCCTAGAAATAAACCCATGCATATATGATCAAATAGTAATGTGTTATAGAGAGACAGAATAATGAATGGGAAAAGAATTGTCTCTTCAATAAATATCAGTTCTGTGAAAACTGGATATCCACATGCAAAAGAATGAAATTATCTTACACTACTCACAAAAAATTAAATCAAAATGAATTAAAGAATTAAATTTAAGACATGAAACTACTAAATTAGGAGACAGCAAAGGGGAAAAACGCCCCAACATTTTACTGGCAGCAATTTTCTGGATATAATAGCAAAAGCAGAAGCAGAAGAATAAAAAAATAAGTGTAACTGCATCAAATGAAAATGCTTCTGCACAGAAAAAGAAACAATCAAAAAATGAATAGGTAACTTAAGGAATGGGAAAAAAATCTTTACAAACCATATATCAGATTACTAGTTAACATCCAAAATACATAAGGAACTCATGTGACTAAAAAGCAAAAAAGACTACTAATCTGATTTTAGAAATGGACAGGGGATTTAAATAGACGTTATTCCAAAGAAGGCATACAAATGGCCAACATTTACACGAAAAGGTGCACATCAGTAAGGATCAGCAAAATGCAAATTGAAACCATAGTGAGATATCACCTCATGCCTGTTAGAATGGCTATTATCGAAGAGACAAGAGATAAGTGTTGGTGAGAATGTGGAGCAAAGGGAGCCCTTGTGTGTTGTTGATGGAATGTAAATTGGTACAGCCATTATGGAAAAGGGTATGGAGGTTCCTTCAAAAAATAAAAAATAAATAAAATAGAACTACCATATGATCCAGTAATCACACATCTGGGTATATATCCAAAGGAAATGAAATCATTCTCTTTAAGTGATTTTTGCTTCCTAATGTTCATTATAGCATTTTTCACAATAGTTAAGACATGGAAATAGCCTAAGTTATAGTGGATGAATGGATAAAGAAAATGTGATACTCTCTGTCATCTGTGACAACATGGATGACCTTGAAGGCATTATGCTGCAAGACATAAATCAGACAGAGAAAAATACTGTATGATATCACTTATATATGGAATCTAAAAAAGGTTAACCCCTAGAAACAGAGCAGATTGGTGTTTGCCAGGGGCTTGGGGATAGGGAGAATGGAAATGGGGAGATAATGATCAGAGTGTACAAGCTACCAGTTATACGACAAATAAGATCTAAGGATCTAATATACAGTATGGTGACTACAGTTAACATTTCTGTATTACATACTTGAAAGTTGCTGAGAAAGTAAATCTTAAATGTTCTCACTATAAAATAAAATTGTTTTATGAGGTAATCAATGCATTAACTAGTATTATAGTTATTACTTCATATTATGCACATGTAACAAGTCATTACTTTGTATACCTCAAAATTATACAATGATGTATGTCTATTAAATCTCAATAAAGCTGAAGGAAAAGTCCCTCTAAGCACTGCTTTAACTGTATCACATGCATTATGATAAGCTTTTTTTCATTTTCATTTAGTTCAAAATATTTTTTACTTTGTCTCTAGATTTCTTCTTTGACCCATGTGCTCTTTAGAAGTATGTTGTTAATGTCTACATATTTTGGATTTTTCCAGTTATCTTTCTGTTACTGATTTCTAATTTTATTCTACTATGGTCTGAAAGCAGACATTGTATGATTTCTGTGCCTTTAAGTTTGTTAAAGTGTGTTTTAGGCCCAGAATATAATCTGTCTTGATGGATGTTCCATATGAATTTAAGAAGGATATATTTTCTGCTGTTCTTGGATAAAGTACTCTATAGGTGTCAATTGTATCCAGCTGATTGGTGTTGTGTTCAGCTGTGTTTTTAGTGAATATCTGCCTGTTGGATTTTTCCATTTCTGATAGTGAGGTGGTGAAATCTTCAACTGTGATAGTAGACTACTTAACTCTTAGATAGTAGAATCTCTTAACTTCTTGCCATTCTATCAGTTTTGCTTTATGTGGCTTGTTGCTCTATTGTTAGGTGCATATATGTTAAGGTCTGTTATGTCTTCTTGGAAAGTTGACTTATTTATCATTATATAATGCAATTTCTTTATCCCTGATAACTTTCTTTGATGATTCTTTGTCTATTTGCTTTTAATCTATATGTGTCTTTAAATTTAGAATGGTTTTCTTTTAAACAGCATCTTGGCTTTTTCATTCATTGACATTTTTCTTTCTCAATGAAGATCAGAATTTCTGGCCTATATTAATTATCTTTTTGCTAAAGAATTTCTTTTAACAATTCTTATAAAGCAGAGTTTTGTCAACAAATTTCCTCAATTTTCATTTGTTTGAGAAAGTCTTTATTTCCCCTTTACTTGTGAAAGATAATTTTGCAGAGTACGTAATTCTGGTCTGGTGGATTTTTTTCTCTCAACTCTAAATATTTCATTTGAGTCTCTTCTTACTTGTATTGTTTCTGATGAGCTGTCAGATGTCACTCCTATCTTTGCTCCTCTGTAGGTAAGGTCTCCCCAACAACACCTTTGCCCTGGATTTTTTCAGGATATTTTCTCTACCTTTGGCTTTCTGTAGTGTGAAAATGATATGCCTAGATGTAGCTTTTGTTTATTTGATTGATTAATTTATCTTGCTTGGCATTCTCTGAGTTTCCTAGATCTACAACTTGGTATCTGTCATTGATTTGAGGAAGTTCTCATTCATTTACTATTATGAATATTCTGTTCCTTTCTGTTTCTTCTTTATCTGGTATTCCCTGTTACATGTTAGTTATACCTATTGTAGTTGTTTCATGGTCCTTGGGTATTCTGGGTTTTTTGATGTTGTTGTTCATTCTTTGTTTTCTTTCCTTTCCAGTTTTTGAAGATTCTCCTGATATATCCTGTAGCTCATAGATTCTTTCCTCAGCCACGTTCCATATATGAAGATCCCATCAAAGGCATTCTTCATTTCTCTTACAGTGCTTTTTATCTCTAGTATTTGTTTTCTGTTCTTTCTTAGGATTTCTATGTTTGTTTACATTGCCCATCTGTTCTTACATGCTGTCTTCTTTATCCATTAAAGCCCTTAGCATATTAATCATAGTTTTTAAAATTCCTGGTCTGATAATTCCAATATCCCTGCCATGTGTGATTATGCTACTTGATCTGTCTCTCCACCTTGTGTTTTTTGCCTTTTAATGGCTCTTTCTGCAAATGAAAAGATAACTAGTGTACTGTAAAATGACTAACTGTAAATTTAAATTTGTAGAAGAAATAAAAGTGAAATATGCTTAAAAATCATTTTTATTTTTTGATAGCTTTTTGATTTAAATAGGCAATATCCTAGATACAACATTCCTGTTCATCATTATTTAACATTTTTATGTTTCCTTGATAAAGAACTTGCCATCAATCCTTTGGGTTTATGGATAATATCATTGGGTTGAAATACTTATTCTATGGTATTATTATTTAAATAATAGCATTGGGAAAAGAAGTGTTAAATTGCAAACAGATAAGAGAAAATTCTTAGTTAAGAGAGATGCCAAAGCTGTGTGGATGTTTTCAGTTTTCCAAGTATTACAATTTTGCTTTGGTACAAGAGATGAAGTTTCCAAATAATCTGATGTCAGGAATTAATTGAGGATTTATGGTTTTCAAGTAGTAGGTCACTGGTGATTTGAGAAAATCCTGAATTAGGGAGGAACAATTTAAGATTAGACCAGTGATCAGCTTAAAGTCCATTACTCTTGGCTTAGATTTTATAAGAAAAAAAAGTATTACTGTGCTTACAAAGTCTGGGAAAATGTTAACCAGAGGATGAAGGTAAAGGGAAGCTGGTAAAGAGCTATCATGTGGTTTAATACTATTTAATCAAATATTATAAATATTAGAACACTATTTTGATAATCTGTGAGGCTCTTATATATTCCTGTCTTAAAACTGGTCAAAGATGAATATTAAGTGATTAGGAAGAAAAGCATCTGACCTACTTAAGAACTAACATCAAATAGTAGTTTGAACCATTTTATAAAATCTCCTGGGTGTGTGCTAAAATGCTTAATAAGTAATATTTGAGGGTAAAGGCAAATTAACAATTAATAATCTTCTGTATTCAGAATCAAAGAATAATGTAGGAGAAACCATTCAAATAGGGAAAAAAGTCTTTTCTGACCCTAACTGTAACGCAAAGCATTATGTTGCATACATCATCCTCTTGTGACTCTAGTGAAGTCAGATAGCCTGAGAATAGCCTGTGAAAGAGAAAGTAGCTTTCTTTCATAAAAAAGAAAACCAAACCAAAAAAAAAAAAAAGAAAGAAAGATGGTGCAGTATCCTAAGTCCTTTACTGCAATTAGTAGAATGCCTGCACTTGCGCATTTTTTTTCACTAGGATATTTAGACTGGCAGGACAATGCTGACTGCCAGAAGAAAGAAAATAATGATCAGCAAGAAATGTGTTGAGGTTCAGACATCATGATCGGAAAAAACTGCCATTAATTTAAATAGTGATTTCTGAAACTTAAATGTGAATGAGAGAGACAGGTGTTTGTATGCCTGTTTGTTTTCTACAGTGTCCCAGGTAATTACTACAGTGTGTTCTTAAAAATATAAAATATATTCATCAAATATTCTTGAATTCTCAAGTCCCAAAGTTTACTAATACAGCTTCAGTATGTATTTAAACTTACTCCAAAAGAGAAAAAAAATGTATGTTTGTGCACATGTGTAGTGAGTATAGAACAAAATGTTGAGTTGAAAACAGTTATCAAACTACAGGCTGGGTATATTAAATAGCTAGATCATTTGCTTTTATCCATCAGAGTTGTTAAAATTAAGTTTCTTTCCTCAGCAATATCACAAATTACTATATCATAGAATATCTAAGGTTTATAATTTTAGAATTTACATACAGTCTAATTTACCTTTTTCTTCTCTTCAGTGTAGAGTTTTGTGAGTTTTAACACATGTATAGATTTGTGTAAGTTTCCTTAAATGGCCCCCTAAGTTCCCTTGCTGGTTCTTTGTAGTCACACCCTCTTCCTTCCCCTACATGATGCAGCCACTGATCTCATCGCTTTCTCTCTAGTTTTGCCTTTTCTGGAAGGTCATACAAATGGTATCACACAGTATGCGATCATTTGAAACTGGCTTCTCTCACTCAGCCTAATGCCTTTGAGATTCGTTTTGCAAACAATAGCTTGTTTCTTTTAATGGTTGAATAGTGTTCCATTTATGGATATTTCACAGTTTGTTTATCCATTCCTCCATCAAAGGACAGTTAGGTTGTTTCCAATTGTTGGCAAATAAGAATAAAGTGGCTATCAACATTTGTGTATAGGTTTTTATGTGCACCTAAGTTTTTATTTTTCTAAGTTAAATACCCAGGAATGGATTTGTTAGATTATAGAGTAAGTGCATGTTTATTAAGAATGGTAAATGCATACTTATTAAGAAACTGCCAAATTGTTTTCCAGTGTCACTGTGCCATTTCACAATTCAATATATGAGTGTTAGCTTAATATATTTTTTAAAAGACAAATATTAAGTTTGTGAGTCAAAGTTATATTTAATACTTAGATCTGTGCTTAATCAATGTGGTAAACAGAAGAATAGGCCCTCCAAAAGTTATTTGGGACCCCATTTTTGAAAAATGTGAATGTTACCATATATCACAAAAAAAGAAAAGGTCTTTGATGATGTGATCAATGATCTTGAGAAGGATGCCTGCTGATGTTGTTAATGATAATTAAGGGTCAATATAATTGACATTTAAGGAAGTACTATATCCAGAATTAGAGAATCAGACAGAAGAAACAATTCTGTTGCTTCCATGGGGCTAACATTCTGTGGGAGAAAGTAGACTATAAGAAAATAAATATAAAATCTAGTAAGTGGAAAGAATAACTGATAGGAAAGTATCCCAGGGTTGGATGAAAAAAATAACTTTGTAGAAGAAGTTCTTTGATAATCCTTTATATCAGATGATATACGAGCAAGGAATTGAAAAGAATGAGGTGTGTTAGCCATGTGACAACACAGGAAATGAAAGTTCAAGGCAAAATGCAAAGGAGTTGAAAAGGTTTGAGGCAGAAACACAAGGTATGTGTTTGGGAAATGACTACAGGGTCTGTGTGGCTGAAGCAAAATGAGGAAGGGAGGCTGAATGGAAATGACACTGGAGAACTGCCTGAGACAGGCTTTTGCAGAGACCTATACACTTGGGTAAGCAATCTGGATTTTATCTTTTAATGTGAGAGAAAGTCACAGGAATGTTTTGTCTGGGAAAGTACGACAAACAGTTTTATATTTCAAACACTCACTCTAGAGGCCCTACGACTAGCAGTTTGCAGATTCAGGAAAGCAAAACAAACGGGCCCAGCGGGAGGCTGTCAGAGAGTCTAGACACTGGCGAGAATGATGCTGGCTTAAAGCCCTGTGGTAGCAGTGGAGGTGAAGAGAATTTCTTGGAGTCTGACTGTAATTTGCAAGTAAATCCAATGAGATTTGCTGCTGGTCTAGTGCAGAGTGGAAGTGGGGTGAGACAAAAGATAATGCCAGTCAAACATATTAAAGAAAACACCAAAGTTTCAGAGCTCAGAAATCAGCAATTTTTTTTTTTAACCAAGGAAAGATGGAAAAAGGGAAAGCTCAGGAAAGGGGAAAGCCATGGTTTGTCTTTCGGAGACAGTGTTAAATATTTAAGTGGAGATTTTGAGTGGACAATTCAAAATTCAAGTCTAATATTTAGAGGTTGCAACAAAATTGAAAATCACCAGAAAATATAAATTTCTGAGTCCAGTGGCATTATCAATAAGCTTAGGAAGATACTATCCATGTTAAATAATGGATGGAAAAATTAACAAGATTTTATATAGAGAAAAAGCTTCTAGAATTTGCTATCACTGTCACTCATTTCATTTAAATTTAACACACATAGGAATGGACATTAAATCAAATTAAATGTAATCTTTTCAGAAACAGTACTTTATCAGTAAACTTGATGCTTCACTTTTGATGTTGGCTGCTAGGATATTTATTTTGTATTTTGCAGCCAGAACCCTATTACTCTTATTATCATTTTTTTCTCTATCTTATATTTCACAATCATTGTTTTATTTTGTTTTTCTACTTTTAGCTTTAAAATATATGTTCTTATTTGTTTTAGTCTGTCTTAGGAGGATACAAAATGTAGGTAAACTAAAAATAGGATTTCCTTTATACAGTTTAGGTTATATCTACTGATCAAAATCATGAGGCCTACAATCACCTCCTCTGTGGTATACTTTGTATGAACTATCAAAGAATTGAGAAAGTTATAAAGATTGCAAAGTAAAACTCATCCCCAATAGCATTTGCAAAATCATTAATTCTTGGATTTGGGTTTCTCAGTTCATCAAACCACAATGTATGTTTTTACTCCCTATTCTCATAATGAAAACCAAACTAGAAATGGGAAGGGGAAAATTTTCATATTACCTTAATTATAGAATTGGAAATAGATTCATAAATCTGTACATATACAGAGATGTTTAAATACATGCATATATGCACTTAACCCAAAACTAAGCATTAGATTAAATTTTTAGTAAAGTACACAAGACAGTATTATTAAACAAAATTTTTTAAAAGAACGTAGAATTATTTTCCCACTTACTGGGTAAAAATATGTTTCTCTAAAATATCAGTGTAATTATATCTAAGTCTAAACATGCTATTACATATATTTCTTATTTCCAATGACATTATACACTATGTGCAGTAAAATATAAAAGGAAGTAATGATGTTTTTTTACAAAAAATTTAAATAAGCAATAATTTATAAAAGTATTCAAATTATTGTGAAATAAGTGTTTTGATTATTCTGGACTTTAAAAAAACAACACATTTAAAGACCATTAAGTATTACCATTGTTTGTTTTTAGCAGATACTTATTATAGGACATGAACATTTTAGCTGACCTACAGTGATGTTCACACAGAGGTCATATTGGCCCAACCTATGTGAATGGGATCCAAAGCCACACAGTGATACCCTAATCATCAACTGAAATTTTCTCTTCTATTTAATGTGGTTGCAAATTATTTGAATGATGTGTACATATTCTACAAAATATTCTGAATAGAGTCATAAAGTTTGTCCACCTTAACAATAGAGAACATCATTAAGAATATTTTGAGAAGTTATTTAACAACTTAAGGTCTGCCTTTCATATTTTATACCTCATTCAAAGAATAGGAGAGTTATTGTTTCTTGGATTGCTGTCTAAAAATTTGTGTTTAGTCAAACAGATAACTTGCAACAAATTTACAACACATTTTATATCTTTACAATTTTTTAAGTAGCACTATACTAGAAATGAAAAGATATGCATGAATCACACATTTTCTAAAATAGAAAAAGAATGACTTCCAGTTGTGGCTGTATGATACAATCATCCAAATGAAAACACAGTGCCACACATGTCACATAAAACCCAAAATACCTTGGTAAATCAATTAAACAAATAAAAAAAGATGGCAATCTTCATTGGTCAAAAGCAGAGTAACAGTGGGAATCCCAAATTGCAAACAACCTCTGAAACTGCCAGCTGATCAGCAAGCACTGGCCAAACTTGGTATATTGAGTTTTTATCTTTTCAGTTAATCTTAGGCTTTGAAAAAGCCCATGTGAAGGGAGAGTCTGATAGAGCATTCCCACCAAATGTTGAGATTTTCGAAAGTCATAATGTCAGTGAAATAGAAATAAATCACTTTTTGGACGAAGCCATAAATAAGGCATGAAAAAAATGCTCTTAAAAATAATGATTACAAACTGTCTCTCTACTCAGATTTTTGGCTCCCATTCACATCATAGTTACACTATAAAAAACCTCAGACAATGATTTTATTTTAAATGGGTTTCGGGATGGTAGTGTCCCCAGGCCAGGATAAAACAAGCCATACAAAGGCTTTCTTTAGAAACCTTAACCTTAGGGCTCTCTATAGTTCCACAGAAAAAAGTTTCATCAGTTATAACTTTTAAAAGAACATTTTTCATGTAATGTAATAAGAGAACCTGAGTAAGAACCAAGAGAACAAGAGCTGGGATAATCATACTGGCAGATATACTATGTCAAATGAGTGCTTTTATATATGTATATAGAGAAAAAATGTTATTAAATATGTGATAAAACAACCAAGGCCTATAAAATAAAAAGCAGCTTTTAAAATTAAAGAGAAATTATAGAATTTATACAATAACCTCTTACTGTGTTAAGCAGAGTACAGACACAGCCACTATTGGTTATGTGGAATAGTACAGTCCTGCTTGGATAGCACACATACATGTACTATTCACCCAGGAAATTGTATAGTGTAGATAGAGCCTTGCCAGTACTTTCTGAATCAAAACCTTTCAAAAAGGAGACTAGGAATGTAAAATGTTTTAAAGGTTTTAAGTGGATTCTTAAGCATTTGTAAAGCCACTACATTAGGTTATGAAAGCCCCTTCTGGAACACAGTGAACTTTGTTTTTCTACTAAGCAATACATTTTACTGTGAGTAAAATATATAGTTGTAAAGTGGACAAGCAATGCCAGTTTAGTGTCTAAAGTATTAATTTTATTACCTTCCTGAAGTAATGATTGTAATAATAATAGCTTTCATGACTGTGCATTTATCGTGTGCCACACACTTTTCTGGGCGCTTTCCAAGAATCAAATGACTATTTTCATGCAAACACCTTGTAAGAGAGACATCATAATTATCCCCACTTTCCAGATGAGATAACTGAGGTACAGTGGTGCTTGTAACTTGCCCAAAGTCACACAGTTAGTAGAAATAGGAGCTATGATTCAAACCTGCTTTTAGTCATAATTTCAATCTACCTATTCATTATATCAGTAATAAATCAGTTTCTAAAATGGATAATCTGCATGCAGACCATCAGATAAGCCATTTATAAACCTTCAATAGCTGGGATGAATGAAAAATATTGTCCCTGAAAATGAAAAACATCAATTCCTGTGTACTTCATAATATACTGTGAAATGTCAACTACTTTTATGCAAATATATGTAGGATTATGTTATATACAGTGTGATATTAGGTAACTATCCTTTATCTTTATTGTGTTGCTTTTTGAAAATTGTGGTACATTTGTCATCCTGACTGCAGAAACTAGAAGAATTTACTATACTAAATTTTCCACAAATTTAGAATTCATTTATCTATAATTCTAACTCAGAAACTATTCTTGATTTTGAAAATTGAAAGTAGTTAAATAATTCTATGGTAAATTTTCCTTACTAATAATGCAAAATGCACAGATTAGTTGAACTAGCATCTTACTATGTTTTTTTGTTCATTATATAAGATAAAACTATATTAACATCTGCAGTAGGTGCTAACGAATCTCTGTATAAAAAATCTTTATAAGACCAGGCAACTATAATTCAGTCATAAAGTATTTGCTTTTATGAATTGCATAGTTATACAAAAATTGTTTAAAAGAGTGATCAGATATTAATGTAACAGTCAATTTTTCTTGACTTAGAAACAGTAATGTTAAGATGTTTGTTTACTAAGCCAATGGTTTTTAAAGGAGTGGCTATGCTTTTTGTAAAATACAAATTAAATTATAATTTATTTTAAAATAAAATCACTGATTTAAAATATATCTACAGATTATTCAGGCATTGTTATGCATCGACAGCTTTTCCTTTCTCTGTGCCTATCATTCCTTCTGGACTTGTTTTCATTATGTGAAGAATTTGATCCATTCAGTGCACTTGATTAGTATCCAGCTGTCTGAAATGTTTCTCAAGCAGAAAATTGTTTGGAAAAATAAAAACAGAAAAGGAATTAATATATATTGAGCACCTGTAATGTGTCTAACACTTAGCTTACTTTATTTAATTGAATTCTAATCAAACCCTAAGTAAATATTATTAGCCCTATTTTACAGAAACAATTGCAGTTCAGAAAGGTTAAGTGATATTTATTCATTCATTAAGAATTTATTGAGGGCCAAGTATGTGCCAGACATTCCTTCTTCCTGACACTTGATCACATAAAAAATTCCTGCATGTGTGAGAACTATGATGTGATATGAAATATAAAATAGGTAGGGCCAAGATTAGAAGCCAGATATTATCATGTGAGACCCACACACACAAACACAAACACACACATATATCAGATTGAACAAATAATATTTCATCTTTGTGATGTAAAAGGAAAACTCTTAAATAACTTAATCTTTTGTGAAAAGACACATTAAAAACAAAATAATAAAACAATTAATTACCATTTATATGTCACCTAATAATACTGTGCTATGCACTGTATGGTCAACACATTATACATGACTTCTGGACTTTATAGTCTAGGAAGAAAGAGAGCTCATGAAGAAAGTGAGGTCATCCCTGGCTGAGAACCACTACTGTTTGAATAATCAGGACTTAGTGCTGTGGAATGTGGATGCACAGTGAAAGTCATCTATTATGTAAGTTAACAGAGGTATTATTTCTATTTCACTGAGAAAGAAACTGTGACTCAGTTAAGAAGCTTGTTATGTTTACACAACTAGTAATCTGTGATCTGTCTGAATGTGAAGCCACTATTCTGGTAACTTTTATGCATATTCTCTCCTTTATAATTATCATCACTATATGAGTATATTTTTGTTTTAAAACATTTAAACATATTACCACTGTTCATTAAGATAGGCTTAAGGTTCATCAAAAGACCATCTTTTCACAGTGAGATCACTGCTGCATGACTTAGAATATAAGGGTAGCACTGTCAAAAACTGCCCAGGAGACTCAAAGAAGATGGCTGAAGGAGGTTATAGTTTGTTAGACTAGAGAAGTTGTCTGGCTGGGACATTTCCAGTGGCACACCAAGGGGAGGGTCTCGTATTTACAAGTGAGCACAATGGTGAGAGAGCATGGCATTAATAAATTACAATGACTTCAGTTTTATTGTAGATAAAATGCCTGGAAGAGGCAGAATGTATGACCACTTACATGATACTAATGGGTTTAGATACTATCAAGTTCATGAGATGAAGTCATTGAAAGAGTAGGACCAAAAAATTGTAAACAGTTCTAAGTTGTTAGAAAATCACTGACAATATTGTAGAACTTAGATTTGGGAAAGAGGTATTATTCAAGATGGAGAGAAGATTGATGGGGTTTAAACAAGACTGGGTGAAAGATGATGAGTACCTAAACTAAAACAACATCAATGACTCTGATGAAAAAGTCCAGTTCTAGAGATATTAAAAAATAAGATCTACAAGAAATGTTAATAGATTCAAAATAGTAAAAGATAGAAAAGGTGACACCCAGATTTTTGGCTTGGCCATCTAATTGGTACAATACACTGGTAAGAGAAAACCAGGAAAAACAAAGCAAAACAAACTAAGATGATGGAGGAAGGGGATTCAAGAAGGCACCAATTGTAGATGCCGAAGAGTGGCAGAATGGGAGACCAATCTCATGATGTTTTCCTGCTTCATTTCAAACACTGCTTATTTACCTAGTTTACCTTGTCTCCCTAGTTTAAAAAAGGCTGTTTCAGTTAAACTTATGCTGTTCTACAAGTATATATATAATATATTATTATTATATATTATACTGATTAAATTTTGGACTGGTTATCTTCATCCTTTTTTAATGAAGTTTTATTTATGTGATGTCATTGACAGCATCCTATAGATAGAAATTTTTATCATGTTTCCCACACTTTCCATTATTACATCATATGCAAATCCCTATTTTTCAATATTTAATTTTCTCTAATTTTTGCACTAGAAAACCTTGAAGTTAGAACCTTAAAGTGTGGATTTTTTTTCTGTGTACTGAATTCTTTCCTAAAGATAAAGTCTCCTTAGTTGGTTTATGGAACCAAAGTTTGTGGATATATAATATTTTATTCCTTTTTCCTTGGATTAAGGACATTACTAAGTTATTTTCACACAAGTAACATTTAAATATGCCATTTACTTTACTTCCTGTCAAACATTAACACAATTATTTTTCTTTGTTTATATGGTATCAAATAATAATATATATTTAAAAACTATGTAAAATATTAATTTGTTCAGTTTTAAAATAGAACATAATTTACACAGAAATTTAAAATATTTGTACTTCTTCAGTTTTAAATTGCCGTCCTATGCTTTTACTCAAACATCTGTCATATAAAAAGTGCTTATTAAGTTAATTAGTAATTAATGATTTGAGACATCAGCTAATTAAATATTAATACCTTGTATTATTTAGGGCATTAACTGTAAAAGATTACATGATCTATTTAGGAAAACATAATTAAAAAACAATTTCAAGATAGCAAGTAAGCACAAAGTTTAATAGTATTGTATAAATGTAGTGAATATGTGTTTAAATATAAAATATATGTGTGTGGAACTAAGATTACCTGATAAATGCCCACAAATAACAAAGCAAAGATTAGGATTTGGACTGAAGCCCAAAATACCTCATTCTATTTGTTTTCTCCTCCTCCTGAAGTAATAAAAAACTTAAATATTTCCAGAAGCAGATAAAAGACAAAGAAAAGTCATTCCATTAGCCGAGTATAAATCACATTTGATTCTTGCTTTCGTGGTTTTCTCTTCCTGAAAGAGCTTAGAGTGAAAAAGTTGCCATTTAATTGCTTAACACACATTAATAAATGTAAAATTCACCATTTCCTCAGCTTTCTTTCCTTCATTTCCCCAACTGCAATATACTACAAAATCGGTTGATCTTATATTATTCATACATGGCAGAAAGTAACAACTTGATTTTAGAAAGTTGTAGACAAAAACTTTAATGCAAAGGAAGAAAATGCATATGTAGTTAAATATGTTTTAACTTGGTCACTATATTTATCAGCATAAAAACATAATTTTATCAAATTGCAACTGATGCTAAGGCTACAGTGAATAATGTATTCATTGTTAAGGTAGTTTGTGCTGAGTGCTAAAATATTGCACAGACCCAGTCTATGTAAAGGAGTTGCTACTATAGATAGAACTGGAGGCAATAGCTTTGAATAATTGAATGAAGAGATGGAACCATATACATGCACTAAACAATGCCGTCTCCAAGTGATGTATGAAATTAAGCTAAGAAGTTTGCATTAAAGTTGTAGGAATGGGCAAGGGCAAATCATAAAAAGCCTGCCAGATAGATAAACCATTTAAGATTTTATCTTAAATGCAAGCAGCAAAGACTGAAATATTTTCAAAGAGAGAATTGATATAATATTTTTCTTTCCTTTTTACCAAATATCACTCTAATTTTAGGTTCAGAACCTGCTGGAAGAATGTGAGAAAATAGGGAAAATAAGGAAACTAGTTAGAAAGCCACTGAAGTCTAAGTAAGAGATTATGAGGACTTGAACTATGTCACTGGCACTATAGATGAAGAGAAACACAGATTAAAGATACACATACTTATGACAGTTGACAGAACTCTGATTCTATGTAAGTAAGAATAAGGAGATAAAAATGATCTAAACTCTAGAATTTGTCCTATGCTCAAATAAAAATCGGATATTTTTTTCCAATATTGGGAAATATTTAGTGCTTATTTTGAACACTATAAAACATCCAAGTGAGACATTGAAACACCAGTGAGACACTCACATGGACATATGAGTTATGGGTATGTAGATTTGGGGAGAGAAAAGAGGAAAACCAGGGAAAGGATGTATTGCAGAAGCCAAGAGAATAATGAGTTTCAAGGAGAGGGCAGGATAATTTCATGTGTAATTTTATTTATTTTGGTATCATTAATGTACAGTTGTATGAGCAACATTATGGTTACTAGACTCCCCCCATTATCAAGTCCCCACTGGTGTAATTTTTTGAAAATAAATAATTCTGGTAAGTTCCAGAAAGAAATTCCAAACCTGCCTGACATCCTGGAGAAAATAGTGTTGGCAGTATTATATAAGGTCTTGAAAAGGTCTGGGACGTAAATTTTAGAAGGGAACCATTATTCTGGGGATGAACTAACTTTGACTCCCATACGCTCCTCCAGTTACCATATGAACTAGAAATAAACCCTTATTCCAGTAGCCAAAAAGAATTTCTGGGAGTACTTAGAATACTTAAAAGAATTTCCCTCAGTAAGCAATAATACTCCCTCTTCTCTAAACTATCTTCTCTGAATTATACACTGTGGGGAAAAAAAAATTTATTTCATATCATGGGCTAAAAAGAGATTTGCAAGTTAGAAATAAGGTTCCATTAACTCTTGTGAGATTTTGCAGAGACCAGCTCCATAAACCAGCTGAACCTGAGTGGAGTGGGAGTGAAGAACTTAAGGAAAATACAGAGAAAGATATAAAAAGACAGAAACCAAAGCTGGGATCAGGAGGTTCATTGCCTGCTGATGGCAGGCAAGTGATGCAGTTTATTTTCTGAGTACCATTTGTATACATAAGCTCATAATGATGTCACTTCCAGACCGGTGATCTCATATCCGGTGTGGTCACTTCTGTTTCCGGTCATCTCACTCTCCGATGCCCAGATCTGGAGATGTCACTTCCAGGGTGACATCACATCTGGTCCTCCACAAGATTTCCTGTTTATACATTAAGTGTGTTTCAGGCAAGAGCAGCAAAGGAACTTGAGATTTTTTTATTGCTGTTTGGAGGTGAAAAATTTCAATTCACTACAGAAACCTAAAGAGAAAGTACATCCTAATATTTCAAACCAGCCTATTTTTCCCCTATGATTCAAATCAGAGTGTGTTCATGTTTTTTGAAAGACTATGGAAATATCTTGTAAAGAAAACAAAATTAGGATATCGTAACACTACAATAACAAGGCAATATTTCATTGGCTTTGTATCCTATCATAACTTCTGACATCCTGATGTATTATAATAAAAGATGCTTTAAAATTATTTCCTGCGGTTACAATTTGATAAATTAGAGAAAAAAACATCATATGTGCTTTCACACACATCACTGAATACATGCTTCTATTTATTTTTATATGTAAATTTTAGTATTGTTTTTCTATGATTGGCACCAATAATTTTGTAGCTAATTTACAAATTAGTAATATTTAGAGCAACAGTTAATTTCAAATTCGATATGAAGGATATGTAACCTTCTCCCTAGAGTGTTTACCATGATTGCTTTTGCTAAAGTATTTAAAAACTCTTGATCTCCTTGTTATACCTTGACACTCTCCCAGCTTATTTTCCATGAATATATCATTCTGTGGTTCTCTTCTGAACTGTGCCTTTTGCTGGCTTCACTTGTCACCTATTGGTAAGTCTTCTCCAGGAAAAATTTTGATTCTTGTCTCATGTTCTGCTCATCCAGCCTTGGTCCATGTGCATGAATCCATAGGATCATTCCCAGCATCTCTAGATATCTGTGTACCTATGGTTCCTGTAATATGCCGCTCCTTACCCGGTTTTTATTAATCTATTCTGAGGTGCTTCACCAATACTACAAACATAGTATGACCAAAATTAAACTCATTATTCACCCCTGCCAATACTTTATAATGATTTCACTCTGATCTAGCTTCCTACCTTTCCTGCCATATTCAGTTTGGTTTCTTCCATTAATTACTCTGTCCTTAATTTAATCTCCCTCCTAGCTCTGGACTAAGGGTTACACTTATGTCATTTAATCCTCACAACATCCTGTGAGGTAAATCAGAATGTCTGCATCATCTACATGGAACTGAGTTTCACATGCCTTAGATGGGCAGTCACACAGCTAGTAAGTTGGAGATGGGGTCTGAGGAGTGCTCCACCTGATTCTAGAGCTAAGGAGTAACTAAAGAATGACTCCAAACCTCGGCCACCACCACATATTGCTGGAGAATGAACCTGGAATGCACTGTCACTCCCCTTCGTAACTTGTGACTCCTGAGTGCCCTGAGGATAATGTGTAACTCTCTGGATTAAAAGGTATTTTAAGATCTAGCTTGAAGTGGTCTGTTTCTAAAAGTATGAAATACATTGTTCAATACAACTCTACCCTACAGAAAAGCAGAAGTTGGCATGCCCAGGTTCTTCAGGGGGCTCCAACTAAATAAGACCCCAACTCCCCTCTTGAGTTATAACTGATTCCAATGATAACAAACAAGAACAGAGGCTGTTTTTTTCTTTCACCAATAAAATCAAGGTTGGAAGACAAGGCTTTAGATTTGTGAGCCTAATGGTCTTAAAAATCCTGACCACAGAATTAGCCAGACCCGTCCCAGCGGTGCTGAGGAATCCGAGCTCCTCCAGGAGCAGCTAAGTCGGTTCATTGTGGGGAGATGGGCAAATATCAAGGGAAAAATGAGTGGAGCTGTGACAAGGTTGCTGATGTTTACCTTGTAAATTTACAAACAAGATTAAAAAAAAAACCCTGTTTCTCAAAAGTGGAGCAGATAATAGTGAAAGATGGTGAGGTAAATCACTTCTCGTGGAAAATTGAGAACTGGAAGAGGCCAACACTCTTCTCCCACTTACCCAGGATGAATTTTTTTCGTGCATCATTTTCAATCTGTCAGTCCACTGCCAGCATGGCTCTCACATCTCATTCAGTCTCTCTGTGTTCTCTGTTTCTGTTGTAACTATTGTAACAACCTCTAACTGATTCTTCTGCTTCTTCACTTTCTTTTCCCGTGCTGGCTTTCTCCATGACCTGAATACAAATATGCTTCCTCCTGTTCAGTTTTGATGATGGAATCCCTTGGTAAACAAACCTGATCTGTTATCACGCATAGTAAAAATCAGTCTGCAATCCAAGGTGTTCTATCCTCTGACACAAATCTACCTTTCCCATCATTATTATTCACTGTTTACATCTAACAAGATCATTTATTTATCCCTAAGCACAACCATCTATTTCCTAACACTGTGCTCTTTTATTGTTTTTCCTATATACCTGTAACAACATAACAATATCCAGAATTTATATTTCCACTGAAATATGAATGCTTGAATGCCATAACCCACAGAAAAATGAGAGAGTGCTTTGTTACACATGGATGAGGATTAGGAATTTCTGTAAAATGGGCTTTATGCGTATTTAGGGACTGTTACGCATGAGAGCCAATTTAATCAAAATCAAATTGTGGTGTTAACGCTGACATTTGATATAGAGAATATTTTGCACTCCATGGACAATTGTTGACACACTTTTTCATTCATTCATAGCCTTATCATTATATTTTTCACTTTGAATTACAATAAAAGCATTGTAAATTCTCTGCTTACTTGCAGAGAAGAAAGGACAAAAATTCAGAGTTTTCAGGTTCTTTACAATTATAATTCTCTTACATTGACTTATTGTACATCATTCCTGCACACTCTGAATATAGTATCTTCTCTGATACCAAGATATCACATGCTTGATTTTGGTAATGGTATTACTACTTTAAAAGCAAAGTTGTAATAGCATACAGAACCTACTGGATTATACCAAAATGCTTCATTGCCCAATAATTAGTTGTAAATACATCTTTCATATTTTTTCATAAATGAAATAGATGCTTTTTCTCTTTACTGTATTTTATTTTAACTGTGAGACCAAAGGTGAAAAAGCACTACTTTAAAATTATATGTATTTTATAAGGTTGTTAAAGACATTTTATTTATGCATAATTAAATGAGTCATTCAAATGTTTTTGTACAATATTAATCAAATGGGAAGTATTTGCATAAAGAATTCATTCCCATAGAGATTTAGTTTGATCTCTGTATTACAGTTACTCCTAAAGAAGGAAATTAAATTCTCTTGTGTATGCTATGTCCGGTTTACCAGATGAAGGAAGACTAATGATGTCAGATTACTTTTCAGTGGGATGGAATGAACTAATTTGCATCAAGGAAGAAATGATTTCTTAGCCACAGACACATGCATTGATCAGATTGTCTGTGAGTAGTTTATTCTATGTACTTATATATTTTCTTTCCATCTTGCTGTCAAGTATTATTATACCACATTTTTCATCAGAGAATTGAAGTGAAAAAGCAACCTCCAAAGACTGCTTGAAAATAGTTGAACTTTACTCACTAAATTTTCCAGTTGCTTCTCTAAGAAGAGTCCAGAAGGATGAGTCAATTCTATTCATGCAAAATATCAAACTATCCAAGCTTTTTTCCAAAAATTGGCCTGCCAAATTTTTGGTACCATGTTTGAATAAGGATCAATGTTGTTATAAGAATTCTTCTTCTAATTTGAGTAACGCCACCCCACTATCATTTAGAATTTCTGACAAGAAAACATAATTTATTCACTTCCCTGTGCTTTTGTTATAACATCCAAGCTCCTCACTGTGGTGTACAATAGCATTGTTATCTGTTCAACTTCAGCTCTCCTCCATCTTCACCTTTGACTCTGTATTTCAGCCAAACTTGGTTTTATATCCCACAATGTTTTTAACATCTCAGAAAGCATGGCACATACTGTTGTTTCCTCAGGGCCATCTCTCTTTTATTTAGTACATTCTTCTCATATACTATAGCCCTTAATTTAATTGGTATTTAATCTTCAAAGCCTTCCTTGACACCCCACCTTAACCCTTCACTCTTTGTCCTTCCATTTCCTTCCAACATGTTCCATAGCCTCTGCCCCTGCTTATAGTAGCTTTTGATTGATGGAATTTAAGTATCTGCTTCTCCAAATTACTGTGGGCCTAGGAATGGTAAGGAGCAGGCCTGCCTCATTCATTATTTTATTCCCAGCAGTTAGTGCTATGCTTTTTACACTGCTGACATATTGATTTGAATTCATTTCCAAATTTTTGAAATTGAGCAAGTATAATTCTTAAATTAGTTAAAAATACAGAATGTTGTGGAAAAACCAAAGTATCTATGAATTGGGAATTCGTGTGCTAGAACAAGAGTTGTAGAAAATATCTTTAGATTGTTACTATTAAGTTAGGTATAGATAATTTTAAGTAACCAGGGGCAGAAATTGGGGAATATTCTAAAGGCTTAAAGACATTTTTGAAAGTTTTGTACGTGGATATAACCCAATGAAATAAGTTTGACTAAGGGTGATCTGGTGGTGAAAGGAATGATGAATCAAAGAGAAAAGTTCAAGAGCTGGGAGAGCACTTAGAAGGTTTGTAAATTAGCAATTGTGTAAACCATAGGAATGGTGATATGGTGTGTGAGAGGGAGAAGCACCCATCTAGTCCTCTAAGAGAGAAAGGAAGGCAGTGGGGAAGTTTGTGATTATAGGTATGTATGTTGACCCCAGAGTAATAAGTTAAAGATTTCACTTTTGAGAGAGTAAATGTTCCAAAAATGGAAGCACTATCATCTTTGAAGAGACCAGGAAGCATTGTTAAGAAGCTTCCCGCAGAGAAGGGAAATGAGAGGCACTGGAAGAGGGACCCGTGAGAAGCCTACTGAGCAGCTTTGGTCCCGGTGGAGATGGAAACCACACATTCGCAAGGACACTGTTTAAAACCTTTATGAGATTTTTCTCCTTCAGTGTTCAAATGCCTCCATAGACATGAAGAATGAGAGGTCTGTAATTTGTATTACAGATTGGAGTTCACCAAGAATTTGTGTCTGAAAGCAAGTTGAAAGAGATACAAGAGAGAAGTTCCACAGAATATCAAAAGAGAGAGCAGGGTTTCTCAGCTAGCAGTGAAAGACATGGCCATGGGCTAGATATCTCAGTGTATTCGCAGACCAGAATAAGTAGAATGAAAATAGTGGAGGGGTTATATCTGTGGTCTAGGAATGAAAATTAGAATTAAAATTTCAGAGGTGTTAACAGTTCTAAGGCAGTGCCTCTGGAAGAAGGTAGCTAATGTGGACTAGAGGTCATGGTATTTTACAGGATTGTTTGATTACTAGGGGTCTCCTCAACTGGAATTGATTTGCATGATGGCAGGGATCATGTCTGCTTTTGCTCAGTATGTTACTGCCATGCCTATCATAGCCCAAAAATAACAAGGGCTCCGTAAATATACCTTTTGTGAAAGTGAATTATGCAAGTAAGTCAAGGACTTTCAGGGCAGGGTATGAATAGCTGTCCAGAAGGACTTTGAACGTAGTAGTTGACAAAA
This sequence comes from Smutsia gigantea, assembly GCA_032199065.1. Taxonomy (NCBI): domain Eukaryota; kingdom Metazoa; phylum Chordata; class Mammalia; order Pholidota; family Manidae; genus Smutsia; species Smutsia gigantea. Next base: position 143,576 of record JAVSCE010012254.1, on the reverse strand, counting down.
TGTTAGGCTAAAAGCCTCTGCCCCTCCAACACTCATCTGATTGGTAGTTGACAGCAATAGGAGGAGGCAAAAGGTGACAGAAACTGGTGGCAGAAGCTCCCATATAAAGGAGTAGAAAAGAATAGGAGTAGAGACAAGAGAGAATCATTTACTTAATAAAAAATTTTTGACTTTCCACTGTATGCAAGGTCCTAGTATTGAGAAAAAATATGTGAATATAACAGACACAGTCCCTTCCTTCTGAAGCATTCATATTGGGAATACAAACCTTAAATTATTAAATTAAAAAGTAAGTTATTAAAACTGAGATAAATGTGTTGAATGATACTTATGTAGGCTTTCAGAGAAATAATCTACAGGAAGATATTTTATGCTGAGTAATGAAGAACGAGCAGCAGTTAGACTGATGAGAGAAAGGGTAGGGGATGGACTAGGAGGGGAGCATTCCAGGCAGATGAACATAATATCATGTTTAAGAATGTTACAAATAATTCTTCCCCCACAAATTGTCTTTTAGAGATATTAGAAAAAATAATTCTAAATGGGTTGAAATATATTTTCACTGAGGTGCTCAGACCAAAACACGGAAAATATTGTTACTCCATTCTTTCCCTCCTGTCTCACATTCTATCAACAGGTCCTAATGCCAACATCTTCAAAATATGTATCCCATTTGAGAATCTGATCCATTCGCATCACCTCCTCCATGACCACTTAGTCCAAGCTCCTTCCATCGCCCTCCTGTACTGTACCAGTGACTTTTCTGCTTCCTACTTTGTAATCAGAATGAACTTCTGATTATAAGAGGGCCAGTCAGATCGTGCCACTGTCACCTCTACCCTTCCCAGTCAAGGAATTCCCAGCTGCTCTTGCGGTGAATTTCAGCCTCCACACAGAGATGCACAAAGATGATTTGTGGGCCCCTCCCACAACCCCGCTGGTTCTGACCTCATTCCCTCCCCAGTTCACTCCGCTTTAGTCCACCTGGTTTTCCGTTCATCAGCTTGCACAGCTCATTCTGACCCCAGGGTCTTGAGTGCACTGTGCTCTGCCTCAGCCCTCTTCCCTCGGGTCTTTACAAGCCTCATTTATTTTTATCATTCAGCTTTCCAGTCTCATTCATGCCTTCTGTCTTTACCGCCCCCTCGAGCTTCTGTCCCCTTTGGGGTTTTGTTCTTCATGGTGCTCACTAATATCTGAGTTAACATTACTTGTTTACCTGTGTGCGTACATGCACATGCATACATATACAAGTATGCAAATAAATAACAGAGGGACAGATCTAAATAGAAATACTTTTTCTTCCCATTAGAATATAAATTCCATAGAGACAAGTATTCAGCTATCTGGTTCACTCTTGTATCTCCAGGTTGAGAGAAGTATCTAATCCAGTTTATACTCAATAAATGTTTGATTATTGCATATAACTAAACAATAGAGTGTTGCAAAATGACTTTTTAAAAATGACTACACTTTGATGTAATCCTTCCTTAAAATTATTTTTATTAATATTATAGTTAAATATATAATTATTAATATTTCCCTTGAAATAGATCTTTGAAAACTGTAAGGTCTTTGGTTGTAATATTCTCCATCCTCTGACACACACGCAGTTGCCCATCACTATGCCTTCCCTTAGGCTGTTCCTCCTCCTCCTTGCCACATTAAGAGATCAGGCCTAAATTATCTTTTAAGGAAAGTTCCTATTTTTTGTGATACATGAGAATTTTCCCAACCTCAAAATGGAAGTAGCTCACTGTTGCTTCAGCATCAAAATATTTTGCCTATAATTCACTGATAATTAGTGTTCTTTATTATAGATATATTGCTTATTGTGGCTTCTATTGCTTATCATGGTGTATAGACATATAAGACTATAAGATCCTTGGTGGCATGATGTATATAAGCACTTAAAAACAAAAGAAGCAAGCAAACAAAATCAGCTTTGGATTTTGATATATCTTGCTTTTGAAATATCTTGGGATTTGAAATATCTTGCTTTTTATTTTTCTCTTCAGCTTTGTTTCTTGTTCAAACCTGTATGCTGGTTCTTTAGTGCCTTCTCCTGCCCTCTTGAATCACCCATCCCAACCCAACCAAAACTGTACACACTTCTTTATGTACAAGTTGGAAAAATTACCCATTGAACTGCAATTGCATTTAAATTTGGGTGTCTATTTTACCAATCTGAGAAAATTAAATGTTATTAAATTAATTTCAGATTAATTAATATAATTGGTATCTCTAATAACACTTTGGTCAAGGTGCTGTATAAGAAGAAACAAGCAAGTGTTAAATAATATTCAGAGTAGGTAGCTGTTTTTACTGTTCTATAAATCTCACATATAGTCCTGGAACCAAACACTGTACTTTTCTAACTTTTTCTTGCATTTCCTACATGTTTTGGCATTGAGGTAATGAATAATTAGGAGCAGATTTCTGTGAGTTTCTGTGAATTGCCGATCTATAAATTCTATGAAAAATGTGGTTTAGTACTCAGCTTGTAAATAAGCACACTGACATTTTATTGAAATAAATGAGTCTGTTTGTACTCAAAGGAGAGGTTTGTTTTGTTTCCATGTATTCCTTATGGGCCCGAATATATAATTTTCTTCTATTATGAAATTTCAAGGGAATACAGAGTAGCTCTGGATATATCAGTTAAAAGCTCTGCAAAGATACCTTATGGCAGTGTTGCTCTATGTTTACATAGCCCAGGACATAAAGCTTTGCTAATTTTAATCTTTATATTTACTTCAATATAATTAATTTGACCCAAATAGTGCAATTAGGGCTTAATAAGACTCTCTTCCCTTTAATATTATCGCCTTGAGTCAGATTTCTGAGAACATTCTTAATCTTTGCTTCCAAGCTGTAGAATTTAATGGTAGCAAGACAAGAAGGGAAAAGACAAAACAAAAATCACAACTGAATTCTTCAGAAGAAATGTAAAGGTTGGTTTAGCTATACTGTTATTTACATGTTAACTATTATCAGGTTTATATTTAATAAAATGATTTGGCTTTTTAAAAATATTTTAAAAATAATATTCAGAGTTTTAGTAATATATTTGAAATTTTATCTATATAGTAAATATATCTACTTTTAAAAATAGACAAATAGGTTACATAGCACATATTGTATTTATATATTAGAGTTTATATAGTTTGTAAATTGTTATCTATTTTGAAAAATATTTTCATGACTCATCTATTCTCATGAAAGTCAGCTACTATTTTACAGAGTAGTTTAACTCTAGCTCATTTACTCCTAGTATTTCTCATTCTATTCACATTCCAGCTCAAGAAGTCCATGCTTGTCTATAAAATTGGTGTTTTTGTTGAAATAGCATTGGTAATCCCCATGGAGAATTAAAAGCCCCCATCACCCACTATAAAATCAAATATCTTTTGCCTTCCTAGGCCACTGAAGTGGATTGTGATCAATTTCGATGAATATGAATGCTTATAATCAAAGCCTCAGAATGCCCAATGCAGTGGCTCCCATAGGCCGTGGCCCTCACCCGGAGAGCTAATACTGTTCTTTCCTGTGCAAGCAGCCCTATGCTTAGTGCTGATATCGTCTACAGTAAGAGTCATCCCATATCAGAAATCCCTTCTGAGAACTGAATGTACTCTTTTGAGTAACGGTTCTTCTCCAGTGAGAAGTGGATGTTAGTCATCTTTTTTCTCTCTACAATGTTGAATGTAACTGCCCAACTCATACTGAGTCATTCCCAACACCCCTCTCCTGGGATTTTGATAAAAGTCTTTCTCCTCCCTCCCCAGCTGGCTCCACCATCACCACCACCTTCACTCATTTATTCTGAGCTCCAGAATAAATTTGTATTTAACTTTAAAGTTATCACCACAAAGCAATGTATACAGGTTATGATCTACATTTATAAAAATGTCTTCTTATGGTTGTTTGTTATTGGCTATCTTATTAGGTGGACTGCTTTATTCAACCCTCATCTTAAGCCTCTAATGTACAGATTATTACTTGCATTTTACTAGTGAGGAAAGTGAGTCCCAAAGCCGTAACATAATACTACATGGCAAGTGAGTGGTAGAACCTAGATAGTCTTATCTAACTCCAGAATCTTAATATCCCCATATTTGTTTTCTATCAGAACCTGAATAAAGCATGTCCAAATATAGAGGAATATTTGAAAACAGTTAAATGGTTGTTTTTCTGACCAGAATGAAGAAGAATAAATACCTATCCAAGAAAAACTAATTTTGTTTCCCTGACCATGTCAATAATATCAAACCATTCAAAATGTAAAAATGCTAGCAAAAGTTGGCATATATCCAAGAAAAAGCAACAAATATGTAATTAACCTTCAGGAAAGTTTAAGACTTTCCTTTTTTAAAAGATTTCTTTTTTAAAAGATTTTCCTTTTGTGTATTTTTAAAAAAAATCCCGAAGTCACTTAACACTTATTCATCTATTTGATTAAATTTTCTGGTCTTCATTTAAATTTCCCTACGAGTGAATTGTATTATGTTGATACTATGGTTAGAAAATTGATGAGCTAGGCAAAATGAGATTAAAATAATTTGATAGAATTTTTCAGGGGAGCTATTAGGAAACCAATATATACACATATAAGATGCACACATATGTATGTATGTGTGTGTGTGTCTAAGCACCTATCTTTGGTTTAAGCACCTAGCTTTGGTTTAGTTTTGGCAGTTTGCCATTAGGAAAGATGTACTGAAACTGCTTCTCAACGTGCTTGTGATTGTGTGAGCCTGCATTCATGTGAGCAGGTACTTAAGCAGATAGTACTGAAGATTTTCTACCCATAACAGGTAAGTTCAATATGACACTATAATAACAACACAGGCTGTATGAACAACTCACATTTAGATTTATGTTATAAACATTTTATAAGAAGCTGGCTTCTACATTTCTATATAGTATTGTGAAAAATAACTGTGGAGTCAAGATGATCAACTTCCAAATCCTAGCTCTCTCAGTTATTACCATGAGCAAGGAATTAAGTTTTCTAAGCTTCAACTATGTCATGTAACTAATGGGAATAAAAATTTCTACAACAGATGAGATTTCTCTATTTGAGTCATTCTTGCCCTTGGAGATATGGGCAAATTTAGCTCAAACCTCCAAAATTGTATCCCTTCTCTTCTCCAAATTTATATGAATTTCTTCATTATTTGCTTACAATTTTCTTTGTCTCCTTTCATATTAATATACATGTCATAGTTTCCCATTATCTGGTTAACTTTTGAAGTTCTGTGGGTTAAGGGAGAGAGAAGTTGCTTTATTTGACGCATAATCAGTTCTATCTCAGACTTAGACGCCATTTCCTTTTTGTCACCCGGTGATCACTGCTTCGTGACATGCTGCACCTGTAAAGTGTAAATGGCCATACTTGTCCACCCACAGCCTTCCAAATGTTTTTGGGCCAGACCCATGATTTTCCTTCACTCACTCCCTCTGCCCTCACTCAGCACACATGCACATGCACTTGTAAGCATGCACATGTATCTTTTGCATGTTCTCTCCCTCTTGTGCTATCACATTGAGTAGTAATATTGATAATTAAGTGGGTCAATGTTTTAAAAATTCACAACAGTACATACTAATGCAATCAATGCATTTTAGTTTCACTTCCCTTCAGACACTGAACTCTTAATTCGATGGTACAGATCTGAAACACATTATTATTAATCTGTATAAATAGCAACGTTACAATTTTCTGGCTAAAATCCACTAAAACCATATTGCCCCTATTTCTAAGTTATAGAATACTTTTTAACTCTGTATTTGAAATGAATGATGAAATGCATCTGGCACTGTTGGAACTGTCTGAGTTCACATGCTGAAAGGTACTTGTAAACACAACCTTAATTGTCTGCAATACAGGACATTTCACAGACTTTACAGGCTACCAATATTCATGTAAAATTAGCCTTTTCTTTGTGATCTTGGTGATATTAAACAATTCAGTTTTAATGGAACAAAATAGTATATATTTTTGACATAGAAATTGATTTTCTTGATTTTGTTATATTAAGACATAGAAGAGCTGCTTATGCTCAGGGATAATCTATGATCCCGTGGTAATATCAAAGAAAATAGAAATAACAATTTCATGATTATTAAAAGAAAAACATCCTAGATACTTATGGGTAATATAGGTTAAATATCATTGGACTGACAGTGTCACTAAAGACATTGACTATTAATATGTCACATTATTAAAAGTTGTTTTTGCTTTTCTCTTATTCAATTATCAACCTGTAGCATTTTTCCTATAATTTACATACAGAGTTTACTTAATATTTAGTAGTATTTCACATCATGGGTTAATGCCATTCTTGTCTAGCAAAACAATTAAATTAAGGTAAAAAATAAACAGGGAATATATAAAATTTGAGAATTATGTGTGTGGGGGTGTGTGTTACAGCTTCTTGAAGTACTTTTGTAGCCGTGCTGTGATGTACGTCCACCATGGATCCTGCAACCTAGAAGACATACCAAAGCCTTTTTTCCTTATGGTTTTAGCCTGTGTGATAATATTAATAGTGTTGTAGATAGCGAAGAAATAATATCCTGGGTATAGCTAAGGAGTCAAGTAGGTCAGAGATTGTGCAAGCTGATATCTGATCACTGCTGGGAGTTCCAGTAGGCAGAGATCCAAGAAACACAATCATGCCACCAGTGGTTATTTGGGCTTTTTTTCAGAGTAATTATTCTGGTGTATTTCTAGTTTCCTCAGATTTAAAGGATAATGGACACTTTTTCTAAAGATCAGCCCAAGAAAATGTCTTTCATGTAGAAACAATTTTACTTAAACATTTATTAAAAAATATTTATTTAGCAACATCTGTGTTCACTTGGGTACAGGTTTGTCACTCACCCCTTTATAGAGGCATGGTAGATTACAGTACTTTCTACATTTTTATTTTCCTTTCTTTACTGATAGCAGTTTTCCCCACATGACTTGCAGCACCCCTCAAGTGTAACTATGGCTACTTACCCACCCTAATGAACTCAGATGGCTATAACTTCCTTTGATAAGATTAAAAGTTGTATCACTTTCTATTAGATTAATAATGGATCCATGATTTGTCAAAACCCTCTTTTCCCCACTGTCACGAGAACCAGAAAATTTCCAGGTAGAGGTGGCACCACAAACTGGGCCCCAGGATGATGCTGTGAGCATGTGCTGAGGGCTTTTCTGATTGTAAAGACAACACTAGCATAGTAGACACTAAGCACTCATAAGCATTGTTTATCCAGGATGCTTTAAATCCGATGATGGGACTCCCTTTTTTTAATTTTCCTGTTATAGAAAATGAATTTGGGATGACATTAGCTTAAAAGAATGATGACAGACTTAAATAATGAAAACATTGTTTCAAAATAGTAACTGTCCATCTACTAAATCAATTTAAAATAATCAAGAAATCAGGATTCTGAAAATTGCAAAGCAGAGGATCTTTTTTTTTACAATTTTCTCTTTTTTATTATGGTATTACTGATATACACTCTTATGAAGGTTTCACATGAAAAACAATGTGGTTACTACATTCACCCATATTATCGAGTCCCCCACCATACCCCATTACAGTCACTGTCCATCAGTGTAGTAAGAGTCACTACTTCTCTTCTCTGTGCTACACTGTCTTCCCTGTGACCCCCCCCACCACCACACCATGTGTACTAATTATAATACCCCTCAATCCCTTCTCCCTCCGTCCCACCCAACCCTTGCTCACCCCTCCCCTTTGGTAACCCCTACTCCCTTCCTGGAGTCTGTGAGTCTGCTGCTGTTTTGTTCCTTCAGTTTTGCTTTGTTGTTATACTCCACAAATGAGGGAGATTATTTGGTACTTGTCTTTCTCTGCCTGGCTTATTCCACTGAGCATAATACCCTCTAGCTCCATCCATGTTGTTGCAAGTGGTAGGATTTGTTTCTTATGTCTGAATAGTATTTCTTTGTCTATATATACCACATCTTCTTTATCCGTTCATCTACTGATGGACACTTAGGTTGCTTCCCTATCTTGGCTATTGTAAATAGTGCTGCGATAAACAGAGTGGTGCATATGTCTTTTTGAATCTGAGAACTTGTATCCTTTGGGTAAATTCCTAGGAGTGGAATTCCTGGGTCAAATGGTATTTCTATTTTTAGTTTTTTGAGGAACCTCCATATTGCTTTCCAAAATGGTTGAACTAGATTACATTTGGTTGAACTAGATTACATTTCCACCAGTAGTGTAGGAGGGTTCCCCTTTCACCACATCCTCTCCAGCTGGCCTTTTCGATGCTGGCCATCCTAACTGGTATGAGGTGATATCTCATTGTGGTTTTAATTTGCATTTCCCTGATAAGTAGACATGTAGAGCATCTTTTCATGTGCCTGTTGGCCATTTGAATTTCTTCTTTGGAGAATTGTTTTTTCATATGCTATGCCCATTTTTTAATCGGGTTATTTGCTTTTTGGGTGTTGAGGTGTGTGAGTTCTTTATATATTTTGGATTTTAACCCCTTGTCGGATATGTTGTTTACAAACATATTCTCCCATAATGTAGGATGTCTTTTTGTTCTGTTGATGGTGTCCTCTGCTGTACAGAAGCTTTTTAGGTTGATGTAGTCCCATGTGTTCATTTTTGCTTTTTCTTCCTTTGCCCGAGTAGATGTGTTCAGGAAAAAGTTGCTCATGTTTATATTCAGGAGATTTTTGCCTGTGTTGTCTTCTAAGAGTTTTATGGTTTCATGACTTACATCTAAGTCTAGTTTCTAGTTTACTTTTGTGAATGGGGTTAGACAATAATCCAGTTTCATTCCACAAGGTAGATGCTTTTCTCATTATAGCTATTATATTTATGAAAAGCCTAATTATATCTGAGATCATTTTTATGGATTATTGTTGGGAAGTGGTATATTTCTGATAAACAGTAAGTCATGTTAGTACTTTAACATAACTATAATTTTGCAATATTATAATATTTTTTCTTAAAAAAATCAAGAAAAAATAAACTTGCATGTGTTGTGTGATATTTCTAGGATGTTTAAAAAGTAGAAATGATTTTAATATTATGCTAAAATTAAAATGTTAAGGCTATAGCTACAAATACTAAAGTAAAGCTGGAAGTTACTATGTTCTTCACTTTAGTTCTACTTAAGTCAAGAAAGGAAACTAATGTTAAAGAGAAAAAAGCTGCTTTCTGGAAAAAGCAAATAGCAGTGACCTAGAGGTGTTTTGGCTCTTAAAGGTCAATAAACTTTAGGGGTTGGGAGAGCCAGCCCTGGAACCATGTTGACTGTCATTAAGTCTCAGCCACTTTAAAATCTACAGCCTTGACAAAGTTACTGAACCATCATGTGTGGGCTTCCTCATTTGTAAAATGAGAATATCAACAGTAACTCTCTCATGAAAGAGTTGTATTAATTTAACTAATCCATGAAAATGCTTAGAACAATAGCTTGTACATTGGAATCACTCATGTTATTTATTAAAATCATAAAAAGGATTAATAATTCATCATTTCCTCCATAATGATTCTCTAATACAACTGTGAACTAAGCTATGGTGGACATTATTTTTTAACCCTGGTATGGATAATTTCTAAATATACTATTCAATATATGTATTATATGAGCTGAAATCAATAAAAGTAATATAACTAACATTAAATATTTCTTTATTTTTCTCACTTTTAAGGATTTTATGATTTTAAAGGTATAATTCTATAATACTGTCAAATACCTCCTGCTGGTTGTTTAAAAGTATTGATAGAGTCTAATGTAGATTATTAGGACACTCATGCATCACTTGAAATGTAGGAGTAATAGTTAAATGTATGTTTCAAATGAATTCAAATCACACAACTGATTTTTTTAAGTATTATTGATAATAGACTCTTATAAAGGTTTCACATGAAAAAACAATGTAGTTACTACAGTTACCCATATTATCAAGTCCCCACACATACCCCAATGCAGTGACTGTCCTTCAGTGTAGTAAGATGCCACAGATTCACTATTTGCCTTCTCTGTGATCCCCCACACCATGTGTACAAAGCAAAATACCCCTCAATCCCCTTCTCCCACTCTCCCCACCCACCCTCCCACACCCCCTCCCTTTGGTAACTACTAGTTCCTTCTTGAAGTTTCTGAGTCTGCTGCTATTTTGTTCCTTCTGTTTTGCTTCATTGTTATACTCCACAAATGAGGGAAATCATTTGGCACTTGTCTTTCTCTGCCTGGCTTATTTCACTGAGCATAATATCCTCCAGCTCCATCCATGTTGTTGCAAATGGTAGGATTTGTTTCTTTCTTATGGCTGAATAGTATTCCATTGTGTATAGGTACCACATCTTCTTTATCCATTCATCTACTGATGGACACTTAGGTTGCTTCCATATCTCGGCTATTGTAAATAGTGCTGTGATAAACATAGGGGTGCACATGTCTTTTTGAATATGAGAAGTTGTATTCTTTGGGTAAATTCCAAGGAGTGGTATTCCTGGGTCAAATGGTATTTCTATTTTTAGTTTTTTGAGGAACTTCCATATTGCTTTCCACAATGGTTGAACTAGCTTACATTCCCACCAGCAGTGTAGGAGGGTTCCCCTTTCTCCACATCCTCACCAACATTTGTTGTCCTTAGTCTTTTGGATGCTGGCCATCCTTACTGGTGTGAGGTGGTATCTCATTGTGGTTTTAATTTGCATTTCCCTGATGATTAGTGATGTGGAGCATCTTTTCATGTGTCTGTTGACCGTCTGAATTTCTTCTTTGGAGAGCTGTCTCTTCATATCCTCTGCCCATTTTTTAATTGGGTTATTTGCTTTTCAGGTGTTGAGGCATGTAAGTTCTTTATATATTTTGGATGTCAACCCCTTATCGGATATGTCATTTACAAATATATTCTCCCATACTGTAGGGTACATTTTTGTTCTGTTGATGGTGTCCTTTGCAGTACAGAAACTTTTTAGTTTGATGTAGTGAGTTTCATTTTTGCTTTTTTTCCCTTGCTTGAGGAGATGCATTCAGGAAGAAGTTGCTCATCCTTATATTCAGTATATTTTTGCCTATTTGTCTTCTAAGAGTTTTACAGTTTCATGACTTACATTCACGTCTTTGATCCATTTCAAGTTTACTTTTGTGTATGGGGTTAAACAATAATCCAGTTTCATTCTCTTGCATGCAGCTGTCCAGTTTTGCCAACACCAGCTGTTAAAGAGGCTGTCATTTCCCCATTGTATATCCATGGCTCCTTTATCATATATTAACTGACCATATATGGTTGGGTTTATATCAGGGCTCTCTAGTCTGTTCCATTGGTCGATGGGTCTGTTCTTGTGCCAGTTCCAAATTGTCTTGATTACTGTGGCTTTGTAGTAGAGCTCGAAGTTGGGAAGCATAATCCCCCAGCTTTATTCTTCCTTCTCAGAATTGTTTTGGGTATTTGGGGTTTACACAACTGATTTTTATCAAAAATCATTTCATTTGTTTCTTAATGGAGTACAAAAAAAATCACAGTAAATTCCTAACTTAGCAATACTTGACTCATGTCATAAACAAAGTGGTATTGGTCATGGTGAAAAGAATGCTTAGGTTGTAGTGTACCTAAGTTCTATTCAACTTAGCTAGGCCATTGACCCAGGTACATTCTCAGACTTCAGCCCCTCAGTTTTCCTATTTGTACATCAACAATATAAAACCTACTTGATATTGTGGTTTTAAGAATAAAATAAGATAATGAAAATAAAGACTTGGCAGAATGCATTGTAGTTGGTTAACCACTGTGAATTATCTTCATAAAAATGTATGGAGTAAATCAGTATCCATATACTGTTTTCCAGTATAAATATATAACATTTGAAATCATTGTTACTAGTGTTTTAGTACTACTGAAAACCTACAAATTCATTACAACTAAATTAGCAACCTAAGATAAATTTATATATGAGTTGTGAATTTATTTTGTGATTTGTATATTGTTCATGATGTAATTAACATTACTGTACTACAACCTAAATACTGAATTGCTGCTTATATAATTATAGAATTTTAACATATGCTCCATATATGGTAAAATATCACAAGTTTGAACAAAAAAGATATTTGATATACAAACCAATTTAAATTTAAGAATTTAAAGATTACTCCAACAATAATAACATGTGGACTAGAAATCATTTGTCTCTCATCTTAGTGCATACTACATTCACTGTTCTTAACTTCAGATAAAATCTTTAAAGGTATCTGGGAAGAATAGTATTAAAATTAATTAATTAATTAATTAATGGGCCATATTATCAACCAGTGTACTTCATTTATCAAATGAAAATGGAAAGATGTTGACATTTTTGAAAACATATTTTTCTTCCTTTTTGCAATTGTATAGCAAAAGTTTCCAATATATTCAGTGGTGGTAAATATATTTTCTTTAAAGTGGAACTCTTTCACACCTGGTGAATAAGGTGAATGCTCAGCCTTTACAATATCAATTTCAGTCACAGATGCAACTGTCTATTAAAGAATGACATTGATTTTCCAGTGTGATTTGTAAACTGTTTGGAAGGCAACTTCTAAGTACTCTGAAGCCTGAGAAGACACAAAACATTCATGCGTGTTTTTTTTTTTTAACATTTTAATTCCAATTACATACATATTTTTACTAGAGAGAAGTATGGCATGGTGATCAATAAGGACTTTTAAGCATATTTTAAATGCATTACATTAAGTTAAAATTCTGTGAGTTGAGTGAGAGAAATAGGAGTTCAAGAAAAAACAGAATGATCTAAAATTTCCGCTGCTAAGAGGAACTCTTGCATGTATTAGTTTTAGTGAATGAGGTGAGTATAAAATTCCTATGGTGCTTAGATTCTAGTGGATACATTCTAAAAAGTAACATAACATCTTTATTTTTAAGTGTTAATATTTATAATATTCTAGAAATTATGTCCTTTGCAGTTATTTATTGTTTTTTGATGATTTTATTGAAGCATAGTTGATATATAATATTATATTGGTTGCAAGTATACAATATAGTGATTCAACACTTTTCTACATTATTAAATGCTCACCCCAACTAGTGTAGTTACTATGTCAACATAGAAGGATGTTACAGAACTATTTTCTGTGCTGTACTTTCATCCCTGTGACTAATTTATATTATGATTGAGATTTTGTGCCCCTTTATCCCCTTGAATTATTTCACCCACCCACCCAACCTTTTCCCCATGGTAACCACCAGTCATTTCTCAGGGTCTATGAGTCTACTACTGTTTTTTTCATTTTGTTTTGTTTTGTTTTTAGAGTCCACATATAAGTGATATCATATGGTATTTGTTTTTCTCTGCCTGGTTTATTTCACTTAGCATAATACCCTCTAGGTCCATCTATGGTGTTGCAAATGGCAATATTTCTTTCCTTTTTATGGCTGAATAATATTCCATTGTATGTATGTACTGCATCTTTTCCCATTCCTCTATAGACAGACACTTTGGTTGCTTCCATATTTTGGCTATTGTAAATTATGTGGCAATAAATATAGGAGCTCATATGTCTTTTCATTCATGCTTGTTTTAAGAGCACACTATTTTCTCACAGCAGGAAAAACAGCATGAATAAAGAGAAGCAACACCCTTAGTTAAACCAAGCTCAAAAGGAAAAAACAGTGTTTTACTTGACTTTAGAAATATTTAGGAATCTATTATAATTAAAAAGCATACACTAATCTCATAGCTTTTAGTACTAAAGTACATTAAATAGTTTCTCAGACATGCAATTTGAAGTTCTAAGTGTTAAACTGAGGAAAGAAACAGTGCAACATGGTTGAGCAGTGTTTATTGTTTTCTGGTCTTCTTTCTTTTAATTACATTATTTAATACAAAATTAAGTAATAGCTTCTCAGGCACATTATTATCACCTCATTTTTGGTAAGGAGAATAAGTATATTATATGTCCATAATATTTCAAAAAAGATGGGATAAAAGAAAGTATATTGCAATATATCGTTAATTTAAGAAATATTAAATCACATGAAGTAATAAAAAATACTCAACAATGTAGCAGAGTAAACACAACCAAGCTGGCAAATGTGTGCTCATCATTTCTTTAGGGTGATAGATAGAGGACTAGTGAGAGCACAAGGGCTCTGTTGGAGAGTTCATAATAGTTCAAAATGACGGAGATCTCAAAAGATTGCCATGTTTTACATTGTGTTTCTATTTTTTATGATAATTATATTTGAACTTCAGAGCAGGACAAGTTATTAGAAGAATTATAAAATAACTATTTCTAATTGCTTTGTGGAAAAAGAAATGATATTAAGAAACCATTTGAATTTGTCAAGAATCAATAATATCTGATGTTGTTTCTCATTGGTCAGATAATCTTTTGTTAGAGAGGAGAAATAGATATGCTTTAAAAAATTTGGGGGGGCATATATGATGTTAAAGGAATATACAATTGTTTAATTTTGTGACCTTCATTAGGAGTAAGTTTGAAGGTGGGCTTAAAACAGATGATACACTTAAATAAGTAGATGGCAAGTATTCAATAGCATGTTATTAAGTAGCCCATTTATCAAATATAAAAACATACAAATTTTGTGGTATTTGTGTTTTATTTTGGATCATCTGTAATTTAGAAATGACCTGAAAGAACAATTATACTAGTGTTCGCTTTTAGAAAACCACTTTTAGACTCATAGTTGGTTCTCCATAACAGTATAAATGGACTGTATAAAAGAACAGATGTTTGAAATTATATAAGCAAATATGGAAGCTGCCTTGGTGAAGTAAAAAATACAGATTGGAATGAGCTGGTAGTGTTTATTATAATGCAAACAGCCATCCTGATTACACACAGAAAAATCAACAGACTGTACCTTCAAAATACAATAATCACCATCACATTTCAGTTCTCATTTACCTAGCCACCTGTTTTTGATTACTCGGTACCAGCTGTCAATTTGCAGCTATTTATATTGATGTCACAAGGTGTCCTAACTCTGCTATAGTCCTGCAGGCGACATGGTGCAAAAGCCCCTTAGTGTTCCTTGAAGCTCACTGTGAAGACAGCCTCACATCCTTCACTGCCAACTTACACTCAGATCTAAGCAGACGTGCAACCCGGCTGGGAGCAATTCTCAGGCCCACTGACTGGATACCAAAGCCTCACCAGGTTATGGAAGAGTTGTAGAATAAAACACTAAAATATTAAATGTGCTTTTGTTCATCATGTTTCTAAAGCACTGATCACTTTTCCATTTTTAAATTAACTTCCATAAGGTTTAAGAACTGCAATTAACACTAAAATTTTTATTTTTATTTATTTGTTTACTTATTGCTTGCACCCTGTCATCTAAATACAAGTTTTGTGACTTATCTCTTCTGTTTAACAATACATCTCCATTTCCTAAAAGCAGCTCAAGAAATATCTATTAAGTAAATAAAAATAATTCCATATGTTCATCTATGGGATTTGATATATATACACATATATATGATTTAGAACATATTTTGTGTATATGAAATGGAACTGATTTTAAAGAATAATAGCATCAGGTGAAGAGGTATATCGTCTACCAATATTTATTGTTCAGTTTTACAGTAATTAGATGATTATTTGCTAAATGAAATTTAGAAAATTTTTATTCATAAAAGACTGGAAGACATATTTAGATAACATTTCCTACCTGCACAATTGTCCCATTAAGTCATCCTTAATTGAAAATTAACAAATGTAGAGAACTGGCTACATATCTATCATTAGTACAGGGTGATGGAGGTAGAGGGTGTTGGAAATGGAAACATTTTCAAAGCCAAAGAAAAATGAAAGGAGTTATGAGAGATTTAATTTCAGAATAATGGGCTAGAGGATTACTCTTTTTCTGTTATTCAAAGAAAATTTCATGTTCATTATCTGAAAATGAAAATAGAGGTCCACTCTTGGAATACAATTTGAAAGGGATTAAAATTTCCAGGTTGTATGACTGGTAAAGGGCAGGTTACTGTATGTTAGAAATGCTTAACATCATCTTCTTGATAGAAAGAAAAAAGAAAAAATGTCCTGATTTGTACCCTTTGCTGAGTTCAGGTGAGTATCTGCACCAAGGCCAATTTAAGTTAGACATGATATTACTGAACTTGTGAGAAGAGATCTGAACAGGTCACTCTTCCAACCTAATATGAGCAGGCTTCCTTAAGTAGGAAGGAATGAACAGAAGTAGGAGACATTCTCAGCAGTGTGGTGAACAGATCATCCAACCTGAGGATGTAGTTTAATGATGTCCCTGTGTAGACATCCAAAGCTAGAGACAATAGTATAAAAGAAGCCTTTGGTTACAATTTCCTCTTTATTGACCTGGAGTTAAGTCAGAAGGAAGATGAATCTTTTCAATATGATGCCTTCCTATTATAGTACACATTTTTTATGTGTGCAGGAAGATAAACTCAGAGAAACTTCTGAAAATTCACTTTGATAAAAAAATATTGCATTGATTAAAGTCAGTTGAGAATGACTAATTTTTTGCCATATCCATTTTTTAAATGTAACTCAAGTTAAAAAACAAGCAAACAAAACAGGTTATGGGTCAAAAACATAAGATTTTGTGCAGCAGGAGCTGAAGAGTAGAGTATATGTATGTATACACACACACAAAGGCTTGGGTTAGTAGATGCCATACATCCTCCTCTCTGCTCAGCACAGAGTGGGCAGATGAAAAATCCCAGCTCTCAACTTCCTGGGGAGAGAATGAGTTGATCTGTGTGAGTTGTCTTGCCAGTTTTGGAGTTCTGATAGGCCTAGCACAGCCAGGCACACTCCCAACGGAGAAAATAGAGACAGTCTCTTGGACTGGGAGATGCCACAGATTCATCCCCACAGTCCACCCCTCACAGTCATGCATACAGAGTGAGCAGATTCAAAAAAATGCCAGCTTTCATCTCTCCCTGTGGAGGAAAAGGGTTAATCTGAAAATTAGCTTCAGTTTGGGATCTCTAGTGTGTTTGTCATACCAGAAAAATGAAAGTAACCATTTATAAATTTATGATATAATTTTGTCAGTGTTTGAATATTGTAACTGCACAAAAATCCAAACAACTTTAAATATTGTGAGATGATGCTTTAAATGCATTCTTGTATTCTGGACGATTCTGTATTTATTATGTTGTTTACATCCATTCCTTCTAGTTCTATAACCATTGCTCTCATTAAGTGCATAATACCTTCCAGTTTTTATGGTAGCATTTATTTGACATCTCTGTATAACTCAAAATATATTCTATTTTTCTGACATTTTAAATTTATCTTATATTTCTAATTAGGTTTTCAAAGACAGATGTTTAATTACTCTAAGTGGTCTGCAATTTATTTTAGAGGGAATACTATGCTCATATTTCCTATTCATATTCATTTCTAGGCACTTAGTAATTTTATTGTTTGATACAGGTAATACCAGTTCCAAAGAGAGATTATAGCCTTCATTGATGTCATCTGTTGATATTCTACTCTTACATGGATGAAATTTAGGAGTAAGGAACATTCCAATAAGAATTAAAGTATTTGTTGTTTCATATATAGAGTTATAGAGAGACAAACACACAAACATGCACAAATTCTCCATCATTACCATTATTCGGCTATGCCAGGAAGGCAGCATCATTTTAGTGCTTTTTGTTTGTTCACTTGCTTATTTTGCTCTTTTTTTAGTTTGAGTTTTTCCTTGAATGATTATCTACTGTTGTTACTGGTTTGTGTGGGTGCACATATGTGTGTTTAAATAAAAGTATATTTTATTGAATTCATCCCTACTTGTCAGTATAAAAAAACATTAAAATAATTTTAAAATAAATGATTTTAAACCATTTAAAATCAATTCTTTTTAGCAAAAAAATTCAATCAAATGGTTAACATTCTGTGACTTCCATAATGATATATTAGCATTCATGTTATTTTTTTATTGACCCTGAAAGTCAAAACTATATATATTTTGTAGATGAAGAAGTATTCATAATTCAAATGAGTCAGCATTGTTTCTATGAGTCAGTAAAGAGTTATTAAATGCATAATGGAAAAGATGCATCCAATTCATAGGCCATAGTATATTTTTAACCTTACTCAAAGCTGCAGAAAAGTTAACTTTCATAGTGTTTTTGTTTTTCTTTATGGCGTTTCAATTATTAGGGTTTGCTGTGTTACTGGACTTCTTTCCTCATGAATCATAGATAGACAAAGATAAATGAGACTTCGCAGATTAAATAGTAATCCTTTTAATTGACTAACGATATTAAAGTGCTTTATCTAGTATGAAATACTTGTCTAATTTCATTATTTGAATTCCATGCTGTCGCTTCACCTCAAACTAACGTGTTGTATGCATCCCCAAATCCACTGAAATTTCTTTCCCTAATTTCAAAGGCATCCTCTTTAGTTACCACATAAAATAGCATTTTGAGTATTTAATATAACTTTTCATAGTATTTGAGATTTTTGAGCAATTCATACATCTACGAATTCTCAATGGCATTATTTTTAAATTTCCCTCAACACTTTTTAACATCTTAGTCTCTTTCACAGGTTCCCATTTCTCTTCCTTTGGTCTTAAAAAAAGGTCTTTTTCAGACCCCTTCCTAGTGCTCTTCGTCTCCACAGTTCGCTCTTTCATGACATGAGCATCACCTCTGTTGAGTTCCAAATAACTTTCTATTCATTCATTTTGCACTCTCAAATAAATAACACTCTCCTTCATGGCTTCAGCTACCACTTACATCTTAATTAACTTTTAAGTTGAAAATATGCCCTGAGGCTCCAGATTCATAGATCCAAATACATACTGAGCACGTGCAGTTGCAGGGTACACAGATGCATCTCAAGCTCAGTAGATCCAGAAGTGGCTCGTTACTCTTTCACAAAAACTGTCCCTCCTCCATATTTTTTCTGTGTCAAAAAATGGAATCAACATCTACTTGATTATTCAGATAAGGAAATGAAATTTTCCAAATTCACTTAAAAAATTCTTTCTGACCTCTTAAATATATCTTCATTATATCTCTTTTTATTGTATGTCCACTCTTGCTCTTTATTTTAATATATGAAAATTATTTTTTTAAATCAAAAATTCACAGTATCTCAAATATTTCTCTTCAACAGTCTAATTCTCAACACTGCTTCTAGAGTGTTCTAATATCCAAATTTGGTTATATAATAGCCTTGCATAAAGTAGCCTCCCTGATACAGTCCAAACTCCTTAGAAGAGTATACGAGACTTTTCATAAATGGGGCATTACCCACTGGGCTCCTTCAATAGCTTCTACCTGAGGGATGGTGTACTTTGTGCAAGTGTAGGAATATATCTACTCACTCCAAATCCATGCATTTCTACTTGCTCTCTGGAATGATCATTTCCCTGTGTAAAATACACCATTACACTGTTCTATAGTGCAGGTGTCATATCATCTATGAATTCTTCCTTTGAGACAATGATTGATTAATCATCCTCTCATCTGAAGGGTCATCAAACGTTGCAAATGTGCAACATACAAAGAGCTGTCATATCACTTACCACATTATTTATATGTAGGAAATTTACACTAACCTTACTAAAAGGCATGTTTCATCTCTGTATTACCCATCCATGGCACACACAATACAGGAGGCAATAAAATCTGTTGGAGAATGAATTAATGATGTTTACTGGGTCATGTCCCTCACTTAAGAGATTAATAAAGTCACAAGTTATTACTTTTGCCACTCTTTTAAATGTATTTTTCTAAAACCACAAGAATATTTTTTGATTTTTCAGAATGGCATTATATATATATAAATCTTGTGGAAATATACATTAGAATAATATACTATATTGAATATGAGTATAAAGGAAAGAAATTTAATAACCTTCTAATTCAAATTCAGTGTAACTTTTTGGAATTAAAGTGATAACATTTTTTTAATGTTTTTACATGACTCTATGTACTTCCTAACAGTACAGAGACAAACCTTGGAAATTTAAACCTCTAAATTTTTATTTCCAAATTTTGTATAATCTTCTTCCCAAAATGGCATAAAAGAATACATTCAGTTGATGAAAATGCCAGCTTAAAAACCAAGAAGACGGTGCTAGGTTTTCTTATCAGATATGGAATACAAAGTATGTTTCAGGGGAAAAAATGTGTTTAAATGTCCAAACAGGAATTTACAATATGTCCAATGATTAGATATCTGGAAAAAACTCAAAAAGCCAAAATGTTTCTTAAAACTAAGCCATGAAAGTCTCATTTTGACTTCTGAAAAACATGTAAGAATCATGGTTTTTCAAATATACTAAGCATCATAGCAATTTATAGCTGAGAGCAAGTCATATGTCACCTTTCCTCTCAAAATAACAGTGCAACATCCTAGGGAGCAGAGAAATAGTAATACATTTTCTAACACTAGTAACACCATCCTAATTTTTTTAAGTACTCTGGTCAAGCAATTTGAGGAAATGCAGATCTATATGTCTATCATCTGTTTATCTATCTATCTTTTATTTATATAGCTTTTTTTTCAGGATTTCTTGAAGTTCTTAGTATTTTGAGGCTCATAGTATCTCATTGTTGAGGAGCTAGACAATAACTGTTTCCCAAACATTTCGTGAGGGACCTTTTAATCTAATTTTATGCATTTAACCCATGCATTATTAATACTAATATCTTCATTTTGTAGTCAGAGACTCTCAAGATCAGAGACTTTAAGATCTTCTCTAGGGTACAAAGCAAGTGGATGGAGAAGCTAGGATTTTCCTCACTCATAGTCAAATGATCTTTGACTTGAAATTCTAAAGCATAAGAAATTCTAAAGCAAGGCCCACTACAAAAGTATGCCTGAAAACAACAATTTTGCTTCCATCAAAATCTTTAATTTAAGCACAGAAAAGTAAATTTGGTCAAGTTAAATATTGTGAACATAAACGCTAAACACTCAGATTTTTAAAAATCCAACAATAGTTATCTTTATTATTAATTCTTATGATCCACTTAAGAACCAAAAAAACATATAACAGGCAACAAAATCTCTGGAATTAGTTGGCGGCGTATTTGTTTATTTTCTAAATACACATCTTTGAAGTATACTAAGTGTTCCAAAAGTGCAAAAAAAAAAGTGACTGAAAATAATTGGCCGATTGTTCTCTATCCGTAATTGACGATACTAAGTGAGCATAAAAACAGTTCTGATTGTACACTATCAAATATTTTTACCTAAATTAAACCCTCATGAATGTTATCACATCAGAAAAAAGTTCCATAGATATTTGTTCTTTCTTTAATCAGTTGTATATGTGTGTCATATATACTCTTAAAACCATTCAAAACAGTAAGATAATTCTGGAGTGCTACTGAATCTTTGCTTCTAGTCTTTATTCATTTCAAAAAATGTTTCTGATTCTAGCCTTTTGATGTCATAAACTTGATTATTGCTATTCCCTTGTGAACAGAATTGCAAAATGTGTTCGTTCCTTGTCATCACTGCATACGATCATTTAAAGGAAATTGGCAGGATGTGCCTGAGATTTTGGCTCTCTGGTTTGAAGACAACCTGTACACGCGTGTGTAAACGCAGGTGGCGAAATGTGAATCCAAACCTATATCCATTATGTTCATTTATTTTGCCATTTAGAAAGCACAGATGTTAACTATATAACAACAAGGTGGTTTTTATTGTAATCACCTGCTGTTCGGGTCCCTCCTGGCACAGTAGCCAAATAGGTTCTGGTTTCCTTCTCATTTACAAGGTGTTTGCTATTTGATGGCTCAAAACAAAACTGGAATTATTTTTCATTCATAAGAAATTCTAAAGCGAGAAAATTTTAAGAAAAATTGATATAAATTTGAATTGCATACGATTATAGTTAATTGTATACATTCATCATAATTTGATTTGTCTTGATTTTCAGCTTAAAAATCCACTTCTCTTTTGGCTTATCTTTTGATTTGCTATTGTTTAGGCAGAATTCCTCCGATTTACTGACAATCCTGAAAATGATTACTTGATTCTTTTTTCCTTTACCTCTCACCTACAAAATGGAAAATTTTGATATTTACCTATATTTGCTAGCTAATGAAAATCAATATTTTAAAAACTTTTGCTCCTAAATATCAGAATGTATAAATATACACTCAGATGCAAATATTTATATATGTCATGTATATATTTAATGCATACATATATTAAAAGAATTTTTTTCATTAATGTACTTCTCAGAAGTTTTGTCAACTGAGAAATAATTAACTTAAAATGAAAAAGGCTTCTGTTCCTGGAAGTAGCGTTCAATTACCTCCTCTCTTTCAACATGTCTAGTGTGACTGAAACTCTTTTAATTTTGTCCTAGCTTTTCATTCTTGCATTTAATCTATTTCTCAAGTGTTTCAAATTCACCACCATTGACACAAAGTGCAGAATCTGAAAGTACATTCCTTTCATAATTTCCTTCTTCACCTGAGAGCTGGTGAAAAACAGAGCTTTGTATTTTGCTTCCATTTCCTTGGCTTTTGACATAGACTTGAGTTTACAGGAAATGGCCCCTGTCCATTGCTAGGCCAAATCAAAATATTTCTCTCCATCTCTCTGTTGATCCCCCTTTCTGTTTGCTGTTTATAACATTTACAGAACACTGTAAAAACTGACAAATGCTGTACTAATGATATACAATAAATATAACTGCCAATGTAAAATTAGATACAAAATGCATATTATTCTTCAGTCATTTAATTAAAATGTATTGAACATGTATCATTTGCTAACTGAACTCTGGCCTAGAAAGGTTAGTGATATATGACCCTACCCTCTAATGGAAGAAACCACCGATTCTAAAGTTATCAGATAACTTTTCAAAAAACTCAGGGCCTCATTTATATTTCAATAAAACTTCCTCCCAAATAAAACATCCTTCTTAAAATTATGAATTTTAATTCAAAATCCAAAAGAACCTATCAAATCCTCAACATCTATCCTTTAAATAAGTCTGTTTTTAATCAAATTCCATTATTCAGAAAAATTTACAAATATATACATTTTCCATTTCATCACTCTTTGAATTCCTAGTAATTAAGAATTTTGCGATATTGTATTAATTAAAAGTGATAGGGTATTTTAACAAACAAAAATACTGTGATGGCTCAAATATCACTGTTTTTTTTTCTCACTCATATAAAAACCAAAATGCTTTTCTGAAGGACTAGTAGTTCTCCACCTGGAATTCAGGGACTCAGGTTTCTTCTGTCTGATAACTTCATTATCTTCAACACATGACTTCAAAGTCCCGCTGTTCACCTGCATCAGGTGCATGAAGGGAATGAGCATTGGGGATCAACTGCAGATTTTTATGAGCAAGAATGATTACTTATCACTTCTGCTCATTTTCCACTGGCAAAATATGTCACTCCACTACACCCCCTACAGGAAACATTGAAAAATTCCCAACCCCATGAATCCAGTATAAAAAATGGCTTTAGTGTTCAGCTACTCATGACGTGTCTCAAAGACCTAATTTTCAATTAAAATTAGTATGTGTGTGTATACATAGTATTAGGTCTATATATAGTATCAATTGCTTATATATTGTAATTAATCCTTAAAATATACCAATATAATCCTGATAATCACAATAAGTCTTTAATGCTGATTTTTTTTCCCCTCCTCTCCTTGCTTTTATTAGTGTTCTACCTTGAATATAGGATGAAATTGCATCATTAGCCACTTTCCTTAGTCTTTTTTTTCAATATTTTTTTCTAATCTTATTTGTAAGTTAGAAGATATTTCTATCAACCAATACTATTCAAAACAGTAGGCAATATAAGACCAAATTCTAGTAAATTTTTGTAGTTTACTTCTCTGTATTATTGGTAACAATTGGAGAGCATCAGGAGACAAATATTTTCTGCTTCAAAAACATTCTGTAACAAAATAAAAGATTGAAGATTCCCATATTTTAATGAGACTAAAAATTTTTCCATGGCCTTTAAAGAAAATTACTGTATAAGATTTAAAAAGTATGCAAATGATTCTTTACCTTTCTCCAATGGGGGAAAAAAACCCTCCAGAATATCATCAGTTTTTGATATAGATATACTATTTTGGAAAAAATTACTCAGAAGATATGAGCTAAATTCTCCTCTGAATTACTGCTATTGAAGATTGTGGTTAAGTCATATATTTCTCATGCCAAAATTATTAGAATACGTTATTTATGGTTGAATTTCAAAGGAGATGGCCATCGTTAAAATGCATTTTTAAATGACTAAAACCAATTTTGTAATTTCTTTTCTACCCTAAATTTCCTTCCATCTGATGCAACAGCTTGAAAGTAAGTACAGCATATCATATTGATGTACTTTTGCTAAAAAGGTCACACACTATATATATACTAAAATGCAAATACTGCCTTTTGGAATGTTTGAAATTCACAGAGAAAGACAGGTACATGATGAAAATTGGAAAATGAAGATTAATTTTGAGAAACTGTAAAACCTCTTTATTTTGTGTTAGTCATACAAAATAAAACCTCAGGGAAGTATTTTCATTATTACTGCATAAAAATCAAAAGAATCAATGCAGTGAACAAATTACTTGTTGTTTGCTAAGATCTGATGAAGAAAGCCATTGCTAACAGAATGAACAAAACAGCAGTAGTCTTAGAGACACTGAGAAGTGACTGGTGGTTACCATGGGGGAAGGGTTGGGTTGGTGGGTGAGATGGGTGAGGGGGATAAAGAGGCACAAAAGCTCAAGCACAATATAAGTTCGTCACTGTGACAGTAGCAGAGAATGAAGAATATAGTCAATGTTACTGTAACATCTTTCTGTGTTGACAGATAGTAACTGCACTAGGGGAGGTGAGGCTTTAATAATATAGGTAACTGTTGAACACTGTGTTGTATATTTGAAAACAATGTAAAATTGTATACCGATGATACTTCAATTAAAAAAAAAGAAGCCATTGCTTATTTCCAGTACATATATCCCCATAAATACTGAAAAACTCTATAGTCTTTCAGTTCTTATAATGAAACATGAAGAAATGTGTATGTCATAGGTGTTAATATTTAGAATGATTAAATTGTACGATATTATTTTGTTTATTTTAAAGTATTTGTTTTTACTTTTCATTTTACTTTTCATCACTTTTCAATACATTTCATCATACATTTCTTTTTACTTTTCATCAGTAAATAAAGCTCTTATTAAGCCTGAAAAGTGTGAGGAACAAACTAATTATTCAGTGTGGTTCCTCCCAAAGAAATACATTCCCACATGTACGAAGTTACAATTTTCTTGGTAAAACAAACATATCCGACAAAAATAAGGTAAACAGAAAAAAGGCAGTAATCAGTGGATACAAAAATCATGTAGCAAAAGCTGTTGTAATTATTGAGTAGAGGCTTTTTATTTTTGATGTAGTTCCCATTAGCTCAAAATACACTGAAATTTTAGAAGGCCCTGAAGAAAAAGAGATTATTTCTTGACTAGTAATGTACTATTTTAAGACTTACAATGCAAACTGATATATGATTATTTGAGAGAATTGAAAAAATTTAAAAATACTTACAATCCCAGACCCTTTTGTCTGAAAGCAAACTCCCATGTGGGGACGTGTGTGCATGTGCACACACACACAGAGTCCACATTCAGTTTTCAGGTATATTATGTCATATCACCATTTAAATTTTTATAAAACTTGAAAATCGTGTTTTAAAAATAGCATTAAACACTTTGAAAAAATAATACTAAGAGGTGTTGAGGATAGTTTGCAAAACGACAGTGTAGGTAATCTTCCTATTTAGAAAGCTCAAACAGTTGCCTCATGTAATCATTACAAACCAAGCTGAGTCTCAGTCCCAGGCCATTATTGAACAGACTGCTGCTCCATAGCTGTTGTTCTATGCTGGCTTCCCCAGGCTGCCAAGTTGTATGTTATAGTTTATTTGACCTCCCCAACCCTTTCTTTTAAAAAGTATTTTCCTATTTTTTTCATGTAAGCAGTATTTCTGCATACTTATTTGTTTGTCTCAGGTCTAGTTACTGAGGAGGACTTTTCACGATCCTGACAAGTTACTAAATTTCTTTCCCTGCAGTTTACAACACATTGAGTGTCCACCAGTGTCACTGAGACCCTTTGAAAGAATGAGAAATGCTTTCTCAAATTAGCTTTTGGATTCCAGATTTGTTCCTGCCTTTCAACTTGATCTTCCACATTTTTATC
The DNA here is from genome assembly GCA_032199065.1 of Smutsia gigantea. NCBI lineage: Eukaryota > Metazoa > Chordata > Mammalia > Pholidota > Manidae > Smutsia > Smutsia gigantea. The sequence continues at coordinate 117,343 of JAVSCE010012254.1, read as the reverse complement.
CCAACTTCAGCTTTGGCCCTGAATTTTTATGTGCTTTGTTATGATCTATACCTTTGATCTAATTCTTCAACTTTTCCATATGTCTGGCTTTTAAACTCTTGGCTATAATAATGACAAGTCTTAATTTTGCTCCTTTACTCCACTGATGAGATATCACTATAATATTGACCTATCTTCTTACATAATTACTCAGATTTGGATATCAACAAAGTTTTAGCACAATCCTGAATAATTTAGTTTTTAAGATTAAGTATTAATATATGTGATATATCAAGTTACTTATTCTGATATTATAATATATTGATATGAATATCACTTTTTTAATATTGCCCATGTCTATGAAAAACCAATCAGTCAACATGTATTTACAGTGCTCAGCATGGAGGGGTCTAGGTGGATAAGTGGAAGGACAACTTAATTATATGAAATATAAAAACTCAGTGTTAAGTGCAATAGCTGTTCCTAACAATACTTCTCAGCACATATAGCAATATCTCAAGGAATAACTCAGAGTCCCTCGCCATCTGAAGCCTAGTTCCTGCCCTTTGAATTTTGCCCCATGCTTTATCTGGAACTTAGTGAGCAGAATCATGTCATGTTTAGGTCACACTAGCAAAATTGTAATCCAAAAAAATAAATGTAAAAGAAGCCTCTATATGATTATGGGTAGGTTTACTGTCTATGGGAGGGAATAATAGATGGATAATTCAGTTGCTACTTGAATTTTAAAACTGTGGCATGAAGATATAAAGCTATGGAAATTAAGTTTTGAACATTAATGCCAATAACTCATTTATTGGCATTGCGTATGTTTATACCCAATAAGTAAATAAATAGGCGAATGTAAAATGTTCTATTAAAATTAAATACCTATGAAGCCCAAATTGAAAGAAAATTCACTAAGGTACTTGTCTCAACCTATATTTAACAAATACCTGTATGAGCATAGAGGTGAGTGACCGCCTCACAATACGCCATTACCTGAGTTTACTTGCCAGGATCCGGAGTCCCAGCCCACCGTGAGGGTTCAAGCTCATTTGGCTGATTTAGCACCCCACCCCAAAATAATTTGTTTTCTGTTTACACCATTCTATTTAAAATATCCTATATTTATAATGTTTATACTATAATTAATATGTTACAGCATAAAATTCAAACAAAATTTAAAGTATTATTATTTAAGAATAAATGATATATAGTAACACATTTTGAAATGAAATTTTAAAATATATTTAAGAGCTTAGATGTGGATATGGACTTGTTAACCTTGAAGGTTAATATGGAGAATTTGAAAAGATAAGTCATCAGATATACTCTACAACTGCTTGAGGTATTTTTCAAATGCAATTTACTTATTACATGATAACCATGATTACCTATAACAGCAGACTTTAAATTTGCAAAACAAAATTCAAAGAACACTACAGTAAACTAAGAATGTATAGTTGGTATCTATGCTGGGATACATACTACTTACCTGTGACGTAAATACTATAAACACACAGAAGTCAGGGCTACATCACTTTTTTGCTTTGAGACATTCTGTAGTATTATAAAAATATTATCCCATCTTAGAGAGTTAAAGGCCTATCTTATAAAGTAGATAAAATATAAAACAAAAAATTAATTGGATCAAATGTCTACAACTTTTTTCAGCAGACCATGAGAGATTATACTAATGTAAATATACAGTGGTGTTTTGAGATGGGAAACATTTTGACATTTTAAGCCATAGTTTGGAACCAATGCCATATATGGCACATAATTCCTTTATATGATGAGAATGTCTCTATATCATACTTCCTTGATTCCGTGGCAACCTAAAGTGAATGGTGAGAAGTTTTTTTCTGTTTCCAAGTTGTTTTGTAGAAATGGCACCTGGAGCTAAAATTAAGTAGCACCTTATACACAATTAAAATATATGAATCCAAAATGATAAGTCTGAATATTTAAGAATCAATAAAGCAGTAATGTATCAGGCAGTGAACTAAACAACCTGTTTTATCAGCCTTTCCCTGGATTTTGTCCATGCGTTGTAGCAGTGTCTCTTGGCTAGAGCTCAGTTGAACTTCATATACACTGTTTTAACCGGAGACTCAAGGCTTCACGATTATTTAATGGGACTCTCAGAGAGCAGCAAATGTGCTAATCCCTTATTTCCATAGTAATTTTCTAAGTTCCTGGCTCTTATCCTTCTCTCTCTCTTCTCTCTCTTTCTTTTCCTCCTTTCACTCACCTTTGTGCATATTTTTTGTGCCTCGACCCATCTGTCTTTCTCTTTCCAGGTCTCCACTTTCATTCTCCCTCTCACTTTCTCTCTCTTTCCGTGTCATTCGCTCTTCCTCCATTCCTCTCTTCCGGTCTTCCTTATGCAGCCACTTGCTGATCTGTTTTTCTTCTTTGTGTTCCTTCTCTTCATTACACAAATTTCTTTATTGACTAGGTCCTTTGATGTAATTTATATTTTCTATTTCACTCAAATTTAAAAAGAGAGACAGAACTGGAATAAGATATGCCTTTTATTTGAACTTTGTATTTCCAATTTTGCAAGGGGCAGAGATCTTGACAAAAACTTTTTCTTTAATTCCAATTTCTGCTAGAGAAGAATAAAATAGACCAATTTTTATTATGTATAACTAGAATATACTATCTTCTCTACACTCTGCAGGCAGTGGTTTTTAAGGAGGTCATGTTTATGAGACACAAAAACTAAAAATTTCAGTTTCTAGAGGTGTTCTACTTTGGAAAAGTAAACTTATGCTGTGCAATGTACAGGTACGTAACCCACAAAAACACCAACTAGCCATTCTCACAATAATCTCAAAATGAAAGTTAGGATTCAAAGAAATTGAGCAACTTTTTCATGATCACTTCATAAGTAAGTGACTAATTCTAAGTTTTACGTTCTCTTTCTACACAACAGACTGCCTCTAAGAACATTTTATTAAATGTAAACATTTTAATTTAATTGTTCACAGTTTATCATATTTTTAAAATGTGGTCTTTGAGTGGCCTTATGAAATTCAAAGTAATCTTCATAGTCTCATATTCCCATTCCCCTAAACCTGTCAAAAATCCTTCTAGAGCCCAGGACTCATCTGAACAGTATCCCCAACCTGAGAAAAACCTTTCTGCTGGCTCTTACTACTTCTAACATGGAATTCTTTTTTTAGTGAGATTTTGGTATTTTGCTTGGATGAGATGGTTCCCTTACTATGAAAGATTCACATCTATGCTCATTTCAGTAAAGTGTCTGCTCAACTGTCTATCATGGATAGCATGAGGAATAACATAATCCGAGCTAATATTATTGAAAATATTGAATAGGAAAGTTGGTGAAATGGGATGAAACCAAATTTCCCATTGGTACACAGCTCCTCAGAGATGCTCTGAGGAATTACAGTGTCTTAGTTTGGGCTGCTTTTACAAAACTATCAAGACTGGTTGTCTTAAACAACCAATATTTATTTCTCACAGTTCTGAGGGTGGGAAGTCCAAGATCAAGATGCCAGCAGATTCTTTAGTATCTGGGGAGGACACTCTTCCTGGTCTGCAGAGAGCCAGCCTCCTCCTGTGGCCTCACATGGTGAAGAAAGAAAGAGAGAGAGAGTGGGGAAAGGAGGGAGGGATCTCATGTTTCTTTCTCTTTTCATAAGGGGACTAATCCCATTGGTGAGAGCTCCACTCTGACGACCTAATTACCTCTTGAAGGCCCCACCTCCAAATAACATTACATCAGAGGGGAGTTTCAACTGTGATTCTGGAGAAGGGAGGATACAAACATTCAATTCATAGCACATTGTCACAACAGTCCACTATTAATGGGGCTTCCTCTATGCCAGATACTATTCAAAATCCTCTAAATATTAAATTTTAGTCTTCATTAGAACCTCATGAGATAGTTTTATCTGTTTCATTTTTATGTGTCTTTTTTTTTCTCAACTTTAGATGGGAAAATTGAGACAGAGAGGTTAAGCAATTTGCACAATGTCTCATGTAAAAAATGTCAGAGCTGGGTTTGTCCTCAGCCAGTGCGGTCACAGAGCGTAGCTCTTAGCCAGTTCTCCATAGTCGGCCTACGAGTACTTGTCCACTGGCTCTGTGAACAGCGAAAATGGAGAATGCTGCTTCCATGTGACCCTGTCTTGAAAATTCACTGTGCTTTTTAAAAGAGCTAAACCATCTCTTTAAGGATGCTAGTGTCAATGCTTCCCAAATATGTTCATCCCACAAGCTGTTTATTTAAAATGAAATATCTGTTAATATTTTATAGAACTAATGCTTCCTAAAACACAGTTTAGGAACAAATCTTTGTAATATCTATTGAATTTCCAGCTACCTTGCCATTTTATGTAGTTTAATGTAAAAAAAAGAGGTTCTAAGATTCTGAGAAATATTTCTTATTAATACTTATATTATATTCAGATATTTCCCAAAGATCATTGGCAAGTACTACTTCAACACTTAACCCATAGAAATACTCACAGGGTAGTAGGAGTAGTTTTAGGGAAAGAGCTCTTAAGAGAATTTAACTTGTATTTGGTGATGTAGGCCTAAGAGTCATTTGGTTGTATTTGCTTATTTTAGATAAATTCTATGTTTATATTTATCCTAAGATAAATATTTGATGCTAAGGCACATTGTGTGTAACATTAAATATTTAGATGAATTATTGTGTATGAAATTTGCTGATGTACAACAGAATAATGGCATCTCAGTATAGTGTATGTTTTCAGTGGTTTCATAGATTAACCAAGATTAATGACATATGATTATTTTTTCAAGTCCTTTCTTGATCTGAACATCAAGTAGGATTTTGGGTCAAAGTTTCATTTGTGATTTCATCTCCATGCTTCCAAACATATCGTACACTATGCAAAATTCACTCCCGTCTCAGTAAAGTCATTTTAAGATTAACTCTGTAGCTTGTTTCAGCAAAAGCTGAGTGAGGGAAATTTAGATTCAATTGTAGTGTATATAAAAAGTCCATTAAAATGCTGTCACAAAGTACAAGTCACTCGATAATTCAAATGCTTGGCATCTCCATGGAAGAAAAACATTTTAAAAATCTCATTATGAAATAGTGTTATAATTTGATTATCCTGCAAAAAAAAATTGATAAGATGTATATTTTTAACTTTCCCCTCTTTGACTTCAGTGAAATTGCCCTTGTCAGTACCATTTTGGGCACTGTAGTTGTTCCTTCTTTGAGTTCTCTTACTGCTCTTGCGTTTCTATCAAAAAAGGGTGTTTTCTAAGATACTGCCCACATTTCTCATCCCCTCTCTATTTAGTCACTTTGTACTGCCTATTTATAAAAATTGGGACCAGAATAAAAATAAGTCCAAGAGGTGTTCAAAGGTTAGAGGAAACTCACACAAGACGTGCAGGACAGGCTGACGTGGCCCCGTGGTGAGCCGCCCGGCCGCGGAGGGCAGCTACTCTCGGTGGTGGTGCTGTTTTGGGTTGCTATTGTTGTTTTTATTATTATTATTGGATGTTTATCAAGGTCCTATGTCACGAGTTCAGAAGTTATGACGATTTTTGTTATAGCTGCGATCAGTGCCTCCTATGTGCTGGGGACCTCTTATACATCACTGCTGCATAAATTATACTGATTAATACTGATATAATTAAATATATAAATTAATTTTAGAATAAAGCTACAAAGTAAATATTGTATTTCTCATTGAGACTAAAAGTAACATACCCAATATCTCATTAGTAGTAGAAATAGAAGTCATAATCTGTTTCTCTCTAGTTGTCCAGCCTAGCTTTGAAGTAAATTAAACATTTCACCATCAGCAACTACCAAATTAATGTCTCTGGCCAGAAGCTCCCCCTCACTCTAGTCCAGAATTTCTGATTTCTTGTTACATATCTCTATAGCTTTCTTTTATGGCTTACCCAAGTGTGAATGTGCCTATCATTGGGATTATCTTCTTATACAGTATGTGTATTGAAGCATGTATCAGATTTTTTTTCCTTTTAAAGGCTGAATAGTAATCCATTGTATGTATATCCTTAATTTTGTTTGCCCATTGATCTGTCTTTGGCCACTTGAGCTACTCCCACATCCTATTCTAAGTAATGCTGCAAATATGTTTTTGAGACCCTGCATCCAATTATTTTGGATATATAGTCAGAAGTGGAATTGCTGGATCATATGGTAGTTCTAATTTTAATTTTTTGAGGAATTACATACTGTTTTCTATAGAGGTGACACCATTTTACATTCCCACCAATAGGGCACAGGGGCTCCAGTATTTTCACATCCTAACCACAACTTCAGTTGTATAGTGTGTGTGTTTATACAGTAGCCATCCTAATGGGTTTAAGGTGATACTGTTGTTTGATTTGCATTTCCCTATTGATTAATGTGGAGCATTTTTTCTTATGCTTGTTGGACTTTTGTATTTCTTTGGGGAAATATTTATTCAAGCTCTTTGCCCTTTTTTAATCAGGTCGTTGTTGGTGTTGTTTAGTTGTAGGAATTCTTTATGAATTCTGTATATTAACACCTTATCAGATATATGACTTGCAAATATTTTTTTCCCATTCCATAGTTTCCCTTTTATTCTGTTGGTTGTGTTGTTTGATGCACACACTTCTAATTTTGATATAGTCCAGTTTTTCTATTTTTACTTTTTTTGTCTATGCTTTTGACATCATATCCAAGAAATCATTGCTAAATCTAAGGTCATGAAAGTTTTCCCATGTTTTCTTTGGAGTTTTATAGTTTTGGTCTTGCATTTATATCTTTGATCCATTCCACGTTAATCTTTGTATATGATATAAAAGTCTAACTTTTTGTTTATACTTAGCTAGTAATGGACACTTCAGTTGTTTCTGTCTTTTGGCTGTTGTGAATAATGCTTCTATGAACATGAGTATATAATTTTCTGTTCAAGTGCCTGCTTTCATTGCTTTTGAGTATTTGCCTAGAAGTGAAACAGCTGGATCATATGGCAATTTTGTATTTAATTTTTGGAGGAATTCTATCCATTTACTATCACATATTTTGACTTTTCTATTATCTATCATCTATCTATTACTGTATTTTATTTTGTGCCCACATTATTTTAATTTTCTATCAGTGCTTTTCTGAAGGTTTTATCACTTAGATTATTTTCTTCTCTACACTGCCAAAAATATAATTTATTTAATCATTTATATACATTGAAAATGCTATAGCCTGGTTTTATTATAATCTATTTCACATAGTTATTCTGTTTACCTTTCTACAACCCAGTAACCCAAAATACACTTGTTATGTGTCCTTTCTCCCTTTCAGTTCCTTTAATTTTTCCTGTACAATAATTTCCTGATATAACTAGCTCTTATTTCCAGCACAGTCCATCCAACATGGTCAACACTTTAAGCCCTCTTTTGCCTGTATTATCAATCCCCATTCTTACTACCCATCCAGTCCACTGATTGGCAAACTCTACCCAGGGCCAATACAAGTTTCTTCTTCCTTGTCTACAACAAAATATATATATATTCCCTCAGAGCCATGGTCTGTAAATTATGCCTTATGGGCTAAATCAAGTGTACCACTGATGTTTTTGCAAATAAAGTTGTATTGGAGCACAGCCATGCCCATGTTTTTATGTATTTTCTGTGGCTACTTTCATGTTGAAACAAATATTGAGTGGTTGCTACAGAGACCTATGACCCCCAAATCCTAAAATATTTACTATCTGACAATTATAGAAAATGTTTGCTGACTCCTGCCTTACAGTATCTCAAACCTCATAAAATAACACCATCAAAAATTCAGCCACAGCTTGAGTATCAGTTCTTCCCAGCAATGCTTCTACATTTTCTGACTCATCTCTAATCTCCACACTCCTTCAGACACTCTCAGTAAATGGCCTTGAGTCATCATTCAAGTGAAAATCATTGGCATCAATGTCCTGCATTTAAACCAGCTGATTAACCTGTATCCAGACCCGTTGCTTATGATTACCTCCTATTGTAACAGAAAATATTCCCCTAAACCCAATCATGATTTCTCTATGTGCAGGCTTACCCCCATTCTGGTTTCTCATATACATTACTCATTATTCATCAACCTATCCCTTCCTAACTTTAACTAGAGTATATAATATATATTAATTATATAGTATCTATCAATTATATAAACTATATAATATATGTCATATGTATGTGATACACATATATGCACACACACGCACAAATGCACACACCCATAAAATATGTAGTATATAAAATATGAGACCTCCTTTGAATCTGCCTCTAGCTGACTACCAAACTCTCTTTACCGTTTCATAGCTACTCTTATCTGTTTCTACTGCTTCTAATCAATTCTAGTGTTAACTAACTGCATTCGACCTTCCTCCCACTATTCTAAGGCAATTTATGCCTTGTTATTTCTAGAATTAACGCATTACATTTTTTTCACCCAACTACTCTTGATCCTTCTGTAAGTCTCTGATGGACTATGTGATCAGCAGTGATATGAAGTGAGAGAAATGGACACATACAAAAGCATACCCCACAGAAATATGTTTCATAACTTAATGGTAACAGTGTTTATCCAGGTGCTAGCATTACTTGTTGTATAAACTTAGTAAATCTCTTAACTTCTCTTGGGCTTAGTTTCTCATCTATAAAGTATAGTTTAATATGTACATCTACCTCATAGGATTTCTTAGAGTTAAATAAGCTCATGTGTGTAAAGTGTTACAACAGTGCTATGCACATAATGATATCTATATACTATGAGTTAGGAATAACCTCTGAAACCTCCCTTAACTACCTAGGGATCAATGGATCTTAAGATTTCCATATGTGGCTAATGTTGAAAAAATTTTAAATGTTCTAAGAGTCCAATCATAACTGACCAAACTGTCCCTCTCCAGTCTCATCTGGTTCTTAACCAAATGAGCAATTAACCTTTTTCTCTATTAAGAAACGGAATTCAATGCTTTAAAAAATTTGCATTGGGCTCTCCTCTTCAAAACCCTCTAGCTTTCTGCTCCTTATTAAATATCTGTTAAATTTATTTAAAAGATGATAAAAATCCACCCATATTTTTAAGAATTATTGCATAAATAATTGTTTTTTGATAGTTGTTTTTTTCATTTTGAAGAAAAATGATGATTGTACAGAAAATACTTGGTGGTGTGAAGAACTGCTCAATATATGTTTTGGCACGTAATATTTTCAATGAGCATCAGTGAGTAGAGTTTGAAAATAAAATGTAATTGGAAATATTCAATAATGAAAAAATAGGACATGTCAAATAACTTAAAAAGTGTCTCTGGTAGGCAGAATATGTCCCCTACCATCAAAGATATCCACATTCCAATCTCTGGAATCTGTTAATATGTCATATTATATGGCAAAAGGAACATTGCAGATATAGTATGGTTTGGGACCTTAAAGTAAAGAGAGTGTCCTGCGTTATCTGGATGGGGTTAACTAATCACCAGAAGACTTAAAAGCAGAAAGCTTACCCCTGCTGAAGGCAGAGAGAAGCAGCAGAAGGGAACATCAAGAGATTTGGAGAATAAGAAGGATTTGATGTGTCATTGTTGGTTCTGAGATATAAGGAGCCCTATTCACATCCCACAGAGAGGCCTTTGGAGCTGAGGGTGACAGCAAGGAAACTTCAGTCCTACAATTTCAAAACTGAACTTGGCCAACAGCCTGCATGAGTTTGGAAGTAGATTTATCCAGAGAGCCTCTACAAAGGAATGCAACCCAGCTGACACCCTCATATGAGCTGAGAAACCTAAAGCAGAGGACCCAGCTGAACTGTACTTTACCCAGATGTCCAACCTACAGAAACTGTGAAATTATAAATTTGAGTTGTTTTAAACTGCTAAATTAGTAATAATTTTTTAGGGCAGCAGTTGGAAATTAATAAACATATTATGACTGTAATTGTTATATAAATAACTGATTATTATCTTTGCATATAAAAAAGAATCTGTAAATATAAACTTACTTGATAGGATAAAAGTGATCTTTATGACCATGAGTCTTTGAATATTTTGAAATTTGACTATTATGAAATCAGTATCAGAATATTTGATCATCAGTGTTTTACAGGCTCATATAACCCATTAAATTCCAATGTTTTATTTATATGGGTCCTTTTTAGATAGATTTCAAGCATGACTCCAGAGCTTATTATGCTTTAGAAGATTAATTTTATCCTGTTAATCAATCATGAAGCCAGTGATAAACAGCACTACCAGCACTACCATGTACAGAAGTAGAATACAGGTTTAACTAATTTTGGAATGCCCTATAAAGAAATCATGTAGCATTCTTTTCAGTACAGCAGCAAACTAATTCACTTTTGAACATGTAAACCATAAAGTACAAAATATACCAGTGCTTGATACCAGGAAAGCTCAATATATGCGTCTTATGCCTTCTCTCTTTAGATTCTTACCCTAATAATAGGAGAAAAAATAACTTTACACAGAGAGTGAATCATTAAGTTTCAAAAATTATTTTCAAGCTATTACTGTGAAACATCTTTAGCTATCTTCCGGTGCAAATTTCAGGGAGCATCCTTCTGTTTAATCATGTCACGGACATCATTAGTAATGGAACAGAATGGTTTTTTAAACCTCCCCATCCACATATAAATGGAAACATAGCACCTGCCACCTTTTAAATTTTACTTAAAATACAGCAGAGCATCCTAGGTCTTGACCTAACGATAAAGATAATTAATGCCATGGGATTTGGAGGATGGGACATACAGGGTAAAACTGCTCATATAGTAAAGTTTAGTATCTCTGTTTACCAGACTAGATGAATGGACATCGGAGTAGAGCAAACTGAGAGTTCCACGTCATTTCCCGAGTGCACAGCTTACCTCATTATTTGCTAGTGTCTTCTGGTGTTGGAAAATTGTAAATGGGCTGTTTAAGATTCAGAAAATATTATCAACACACACACACATACACAAACACACAGGACCTTTACACTGACTGGTTTTAGAAAAGCTTAGACTGGAGTGAAAATAATCAATATCCTAGGACTAACTCTTGTGGGGGACAGTTAACCTCCCATCCCGTTATCAAAGACTACACCTATTTTGGCCACAAAACAGAAACCACATAGGTATGATTAGGTTGTATCTTCAAGCACATGTGGGGAGAATCCAAAGAATCCATTATCTACCGAATAAAGAAAATACTAAAGGCTGACCAACATAGTCTTCTTTATATATAAAGAATAGCACATTAAGTATTTTTTAAAGCAGGCACAGACATGATGAGAACTTTTGATGACTGCACGATTTTATTCCGCTGTTACAGACTGAGTATCATCATAAAGTAAGATTCTATCCCTGAATACTGTGTAAACAAGGAGAAAGACATCTTCAAAGATTGCCATATCCTGCACTTTATTTGCTGGAGAGAGTAAAGCCGCATGGTACTTAGAAGCACACCAGGAATCTCTTTTTATTCTGTCCATCAGACATTTCAGTCACAGCTCATCAGGTGCTCAAGAAACTTGATGAAATGCTTGCTATGCAGAGACATTGTTCTCAAAAGGCTTTTTTATTATTATCATACATATCACATTAGCTAGGTAAGATATTTATAAATATTTATATATAACATAGTAATAAAATGATATATTCCACTACAGTTTCACAAGGATGTATCAGCCATATTGAAAACTCTGATTACAGTAAGTTTACAACTGAATACTGGGCTGGATAAGAGATTTTTAAATCTGAGATCTAGAGTGTCTAGAAGGAGGAGAGGATTTGGTTTCTCATTAGGAACATAGGATGACAAAACAAGGATTTCTTGATATTACAGAAGTGATTCTTTCTCAGATTTCTCTGAGGAGGTTTTCCTCTAAAAAAACCCCAGACCTCAGGAAAGCATATATCCAAGAAAAACTGTCAGGCCTCATTCATATAATATAATTCAATAAATGCATATTGAGCGAATTAAAAAACCCAAATGGTGCCCCTAATATTTGCCAATTACGCTGTATACTGGCCACATGAAGGCTAAGAAGAAGGAGTAATATAGTTCATATAAGTTCATACAAGAGAAACTATAATACAACTCATATAAGAAATACATAGTTTGTGCATCATTCTTATCCTCCCAGGAGCTCTCCCCTGTTTACAAAATCACAGGAACAATGGAAATCTAAACACTAGGTATTTACAAAATTTTTTTTTTAACTGGGATTGCAAAACTGCTGTTTTATTTTTCTTCTCCACAATGTGACAAGTATAGCACTTTTCATTGCCTTCTACTAATGCCTGCAGCTGCTTAATGAAACATATCCACTGTCATTTGTCATTTTCTAATGGTTCCCAGTATTTTCAAACTTCCACCTGAGAAACTGAAATTGACATATCCACACAGACTATGATAAACTTGCCAATTACTTAAAAAAAATGACCAAAAATATATTTCATAATAGTCACTGATGTGTTATTTTTGTTAGAGATTGTTAAACCCTGGAGTTTAACTGCCTGATTTTATAATCCAGCTCCTGTATTCACTGACTGTACCTCTTTTGCAGACTGAATACCCTATTGCCATAGCTTACCCATTTACGAAAATAGATAACAGTTATCTCTTAATATCATTGCAGGGATTAAATGTGTTAACACTCAGCTTTGGTTCCTATACCATGGCAAACATTCAATTTAATTGGCTGTTGTTATATGTGTACACTTGGTCTTTCTTCCATAGCTGTTTGAGTTCTTAAGAAAATTAAATAAATTATTTGTTTATATTAAGGATATTTATACTAATTGAACAACCTATTATAATTATGCTTACATAATTTATTGCTCACATTTATAAAACTAATATTTTTGTGGCACTTTTCTGAATTAAAATATGACTGAAGCTTTATAGAAACTAACTTCTTAAAGTGCCAGTTACTATTTCAGTCACTTAGAAGTACTAATTTATCAAATTTTATCCCAACAAAATCTAAATTAAAAGTTAGTATTAATGAAGAGATAAAGAAATCAGGGCAATTCTGTCTTAATTGAGGGAAAAACAGGGTCTTTGTATATTTATTTCCATTTGCCTACTTCAAGAAGATTTTTAAAGATTCTTTTAAAATTTAAATTTAGTCTACATGAAGGCTCTGAAATGTCTTTTGGCATAAATATTGAAAGGTGGAAATTGACAAGGCCATGTGGGAGAATTGCTGACAGTTGGCAGTTGCTCTGGTGCTTACCTTGTAAAGGAAAAACAAATGGAAAAACATGTGGAACTACTCTTCCCAGTCTGTTCTTTAAGAGGTGCTTCTCTCTAGCTTGTGCTGGTTTTGTGTATTACTTACTATATTTATCCCATCAAATGAAACTAAGCATTAGAGGGAAGATTTATAACATGAGCTTTTTCTCTCAAGCCATATACTTAATAATAACAGGTAGGCTTTTCACAGATGCTCAGAGATTACATCCAGAAATTAAGCCTGGGACAAACAGGAAGGAGATGAGATTGGGATTTTTATCTCAGTGATAAAAATAAAATGTAAAATTAGTGCTTTAAGATGAGACCTCACCCTTTCAGTAATCGTTAGCCTAGTCTAAGCTTAGCCTGTGGGTGGCATTCTGGACTACGTCCGTATGATGTAGTGATCTGAAATTGAACAGATTTCCTGAATGTTATGTCAATATTTGAATTGCTGTTGTGGCTATGAATCAATATTACTTTGTAAACATCCTTATTTCAAGTGGCTTGAATCATGGCACAGTGGTTAAATACACAAACCCTGGAGTTTAACTGCCTGATTATATAATCCAGCTCCTGTATTTACTGACTGTATCTCTTTTGCAGACTGAATACCCTATTGCCATAGCTTACCCATTTATAAAAATACGTAACAGTTATCTCTTAATATCATTGCAGGGATTAAATGTGTTAACACTCTGCTTTGGTTCCTATACTATGGCAAACATTCAATTTAATTGGCTGTTGTTATATGTGTACACATTTGGTCTTTCTTCCATAGCTCCTTTTTGGAGTCAGGCAGGTCATATATGGTACTGAAACACAGACCATACGAGAAAGATGTTAAGGGGTGAAATGGGGATATATAGGGCAATGATTTGAGTCGAATATCTATTTGCTTCTACTATCAAACAGTGCAGGCAATACACTTTTTTTTATGTATTTTAACTTTCTAATCATCAGAACACTGTAAGAGAACTAATTTCTAACCAAAAACACTTGTAGCTAGATTATCAATATTTTTATTTGCTCTCTCACACACCACTCTTCATTATGGTGATACATCCTGTTTACAATAAAAATAGCATTTGGAGGTGAACGGGGGTTAGTTATGTGCCATAAACGGTGATGAACTTTTCACATATAATGTATTTCTCAAATGCATGAGTTAGATTTTTGATATCACTATTTTAAGTAAGAACACTAAGGCATGGAAAGATCCAATGACTGAACACATTCACAACTAATATATACTGGAGTTTGGTTCTTAACCTAGGCTTATTGGCTTTTGTTAACTGACAACAGTCATTTAATAATATATGGTCTAAATACCCAACCCAATCCAGGTTCACTTGTTGAACTTTCATTAGAGTTCTACCATAAGGACTTGATAGCCCATTGTAATTTCCCTCATGTCTGGTCTGTCCAAATCCCACTCCCCTCTTCAACCTTTCAGTTTCCACTTTACTTTCCATTTCTTGAAGTTCAGAAGTTCAAATCTTTTTGATGTTTTTTTCTTTGTTAGCTCTATTATTAAAACAAAACAATGTTTTTTAAACAAAATAAAATTTTAATTAAAAATATTAGGCCTGGCTCGTCTCTAAGGTACTTAAACTTTGTGACTTTTATGTTTCCAGATGGGCCCCATCACTGTATTATACTGTGTTGAGCAAAGTCCAGAGTTTGTTAAACTTGAATAGTCATGTGAATCACCTGAAGAGCTTATTAAATAAAACACAGATTGTTGGGCCATATACCTAGAGTTTCTGATTCATTAAGTATTGATTGGGGCTGAGAATTTGATTTGGACTAAAGTGTGAGACCACTGGTACAGATTAACATCACACATTTTCAACTGCTTTTAATCACTGTGTTCCCATGAATGCTAAGTATTTTTTTTTATTTTTATGAACATTGTTATATTAACCCTTGACAAAATTTTAACTAGCAAAATGTCTGTATTAGACAGGTGTTGATAAATTTTTATTCTATTTTTTCCTTCTCAGTTTTTTGGATATGTTTCTATATTTCATAGGCTAGAGGAAGTGTTTGTGGAACAAAAGCCTGTGTTTGTTAGTTACAGTTGTCTAACATGGATCACTCACTTGGCAGGCTGTAAAGTGACACAGATTCTTACCTAAACAGTCTGAAAATCAAATTCCAGCTCTACCAGATTTCTTAAACCTGTCACCCTGATTAAATTGCTTAACTTCAGTGTGCCATAGTTTCTTAATTGAAAATAAGGAAGCAAAAATAGCATCTACCCGATTAGGTAATTCTTGTATCATACAGAGTAATATATGTAAGGCACTTAGAGGTTTATACATAATGAGGAATGATATGTTTTAGCTTTTACATTTTTGATGACTTTATGCTTTACATAATGTAAAATATTTTGCTTGGAGGGTTTATTAACTAATAAGGTTTGATGGACATAAGCATCAAAGGTCAAAATGGAATTCAAATCTCAGCCTAACATGTTTTGCACTGCTCTGATATTTTTAATTCAACTATAATATTCCTGGAAGCTTTATAATTGAAATATTAAGTAGGAAACTTTCAAAAACACCATATTAAAGAAGCAACAAATAGTCTTTGCTACTTATGAGAAAAGGAATTTCTTACTCTTGAGAACATTGAGAGCATTTATTTAAAAATCTATTTAAATTTTTTTCATAAATCAGTACTTGTAAAACAGCATACACCTTTTTTGTTTTAAATACATTTTTCCTAATAGTGTTCCATGTACTTTATAATTATAATGTAATCTACAGAATAAACTGTTTTTTTGCCTGAACATTTATTTCAATTCCTAGTTTTGGAGGAGACTTGTCATTTTCATGCAAGAATAACTAACAGCACCAGTGCGGTAAAAAGTAGAATTTTACCTGATTAAAACCAAATTAACATAAACAAATTATTCTAGGAAAATGAAGTGCTGTACGGAATATCATTAAGCAGTTCCCAGAATGTTATAGTGCCAAATTTATAATAATTTTATTATGTGCACAGACATTTAAACAATTTGAGTGAAGCATAATGCTTACTATGCATCTGTACCATGACCTTGCTGAATAATAGACAGTATGAAATCTTTGCTAAAAGAAATAGAGCAGCCAATAAGCAGTCAGCTCTCAAAAACTTTGAAGTAACTGAAGGAACTACGCTAGAAATGAAGAGTTAGTAGGTCACTGAAAAGCAGCTCTGCATCACCTGTTCCTGTTTGGACTTCATATAGAAAGCAAAGGTGAGCCATTTAAAGGTTTAACGCAGAAAAGATACCTGAAAATAGTAATTTATAGATTAACAGTATTTAGAATGAAGCTGGCAAGACTGAAAACAAAAGAGTGTTAAAGGTTAGGCAGGTCAGAAATTAATGCTAGTATCAGATGATTGACAAAGGGGTCCTCAGTTAACATACCCTCTGGGAGTATGGATGGTAGACACAATAGATGCTGAGAAGGCAGAATGAAAGAGGGTCAACTAAAAATAAGCATTTATTGTATCACCTCTTTGAAACTCCAATAAAGTGAGAGCAAAATAATGATCCCATAAAAGAGTTGGACTTTCATTCAAGAAAGAAACTTTAAATACATTTCCCAAAGACACAGAAAAGAAGAAAAGTCATTTCTACAATGAACATGTAGGATAAAATATCCAGGGCAAGCACTACAATAGAGGGAAAAAATGAGCATATATATATAAATTCTAAATAGTAACAGAAAAATGGTGAAATAAATGTAAAAGACCTAAAGCTTATCCAAAAGATTACATACAAAAACAAGATAATACTGAGCCCGAAGAAAAGGTATCAACCACCATAGCTGTCCTGGTCCATCCAGGCTTCTATAACAGAATACTCTCAGACTGAAAGGCTTATAAACAACAAAGTGTTAGTCCTGGAGGCTGGGGAGTTCAAGATGATGGCACCAGCAGATTCAGTGTTTGGGGAGGGATTCCTTTTCATAAACAGCTGTCTTTTCACTATGTCCTCACATAGAGGACTAATCCTATTGGTCAGGGCCCCACCCTCATGACCTGTGACTTGAGTATTTCCCAAGGCCCTACCTCCTAAATCCATCACCTCGAGCACTAAGTTTTCAACATATGAATCTTGGCAGGTCACAGACTTTCAGACCACAGCAATCATGAAGAGAACTGGACTAATCTTACCAAATAAAAGATAGAGAATGTCGTATTTTTAAAATGCATTATATAAGATTAAGGTATATGCAGTACTACCTTAAAGATAATTAAACAATTTAGGGGAGATTTAGTAACTAAGGCCGTCAGATTAAGTGCAGTGCAATGTTTCGGAATACTTACGCCAAACAGTTACTCATTGTTTATCTGATATTTTAATTTAACTGGCAGTCTTGCATTTTATGTTTAAATCTGGCAACTCTACAAATAATTGAAATGCTTATTTACTGCAATCTTTTAATCATTTTATTCTTCATCTTTTAAAAGTACATATTAAGGTATTCAATAAATATTTAGTAAGCAAATAGGTGTTAGCACTAAGCTAAACAGTGGAAATGCAAACATACATATTGTATACAAAATATGTGGTGTGCATGTGTGGGTATATGTGTGCGTGGGTAGATAATTGTAGGTATAGTGTCTTCAATAAGCTTGCCAATATGTTTACCTGATTACAGTAACAAAATGTAAATGTGCATATAGCAAGAGAATAGAAAAAAAGTATACCCTCTTTTACATGGGTATTTGATTTATTTTATGACAATTTATTGAAATTTAATTCTGTATAAAACCCACATCAGGAACCTGTGAATGATACAAAAGTGAATCACAAATGGTCATTAACATTAGCAGATCATAGTCCAAAAGAAGGGGAGGAAAGATGTTTAAAAAAATAAAAGGTAAATGAGAGAAAGAGAGAGAAAGTAAATGTGATCCAGACAAAGCACCATAGACCTTTAAAGGGAGAAACAAACATAGGTCCCAGCTAGGGCCTGTGTGTTTCTGACCTCAAAATATTGAAATACTGCCGAGGTTGCCCCTAAGCTGGACATTAAAAGTGGATGGGATTCGGGATGCAATACATTCATAAAAGCATATTTATTTTCATCTCCACTAATTTAACTCAGATTTATAATTGCTCCAGTACACACAAATCATAGCAAGCCCTGAATGCTCAAGGCATTTTTCTGTTACATAATTGACTGGGCCCGTGTGGGTAAATAGGCAATTAAGGCACCATTTGCTGGACTTACCACCTGAACTAATGTCAAGTCTCTGTTTTTTTCTCTTTATGGGGATGTGATTTTAGCCTACTTTATTTCAACTCTGAAACCATGTTTCATCACCTTGGTTGCACATATGAATCACCTGGAGTGCTTTTTAAACATACTGATGCCCAGGCTCCATCACAGATCAATTAAATCAGACTCTCAGAGAAAGAGGCCCAGGCATCACTTGTTTTAATGCTCCTTGGGAGGCTGTAATATGAAACACACACTAAGAACGACTGCTTCTGAGACTCCTGTTTTCTCATTCAAAGCAACTTCAAGCTGTGCCGATTCTTTTTGGAGTCTGAATTACCTATTTTGTCAGCCTTTCCTTACCGTCCTCACTAGATAAATGATAGATCTTTCTTATATTCACCAATGAATATAATATCCAAATTCACCCTGATTATATTTAACAAAATGCTTTCACCTTAAATAATTACTTCAATAAAATAAAGGTCTATTCCACTATTTGATGACAGTAGAGAAAAATCAGTGATATATAGGATATATATTCCCTGGATATATGTGAAATAGCAGCCCTCCTTCACTCTGACACTCCCTTGAGTTTACATAAAATATTAATTTCTCTCACCTTATCTGAAATGCATTTATATGGCAACTGTTAAAGGAACTTATAAATTGAGATTTTAAAAAATGCTGCTCTAGAATTCAGTATTAAATAAGTCTATATGTTTTTTTCTGACTCCCAAAAACTCTATTTTTTTTTAAATGGCAAAAAACGATATCCAGGATGATGTTAATGAATTTCATACTGATACCTCTCCATGCTATACCATTATTCTGCAGATCAAGGGTCAACAAATTGTGTGGCTCCCAGCCAGCTCTTGTAAATAAAGTTTTATTGGAACACAGCCATGACCACTTGCTCATCTACTACCTGTCCGCTTTTGCCCTACCACAGTGGTGACAGAGGTGTATGGGACAGGAAGGCTAAAATAGTTACTTTTTGGCCCTTTATAGAAAAAATTTGCCCAAACCTGCTATGGATTGACTTTTTTTAAGTCTATTACTTAAAATATCTTGAGATTACTAATTTCCTCAAATTACTCTTTGACAATTCCTTCTACTAAACATAGGAAGAAAAATAAGTTATTTATGAAACAAGTCTATTCCTCAGTGTGAAATGATCTTTCTCTTTCTTTCCTTTTCTTTTTCTCCACCACCTATCTTCTCTTCCCTCTCTCTGGGTTTTTTAATTTGTTTTTGCCTGCTATGGTGGAATTTTCCTATCTTCCCTGGACTTTTAAAAAGCTGTACTTCCTTGGACTTTTAAAATGATTGCTGTCTTTCTACAAACCACGTCTCAAGTTTTTCTTTGCTTCCTTAGGACCAAGGCTGAGAAAGATCATCTAAGGATAATTTGAAGGGTAATTAAAATAGAAATTCAGATCATGCCTCTCACATAACTTTCTATTTAGTCTCTAAAACTGACAGAATTCCAAAATGTGGACCTGCGCTAGGGATCTGGTCCTGAATCAAGTACTAAGTCCTGAATCAAACAAAATCATGTCTGTTTTTTAGTTGCCAAATCAGCAAGGAGAGGTGCTTTAAAAGGTTGGAGAGAGAAAGTTTAAGATTAAAAGGTTATGCACTTAGAAAGTGCAGGCGACCTCAGAGAGAGGAGTGCCCCAAAAGGTTGGGGGTTTCCCCTTTTAAGGATTCTTCAGGAGTGCAACTAAGGGCTGGGGGTAAAGACTTGTTAAGTGGTGTCTGAATATTTAGAATTAACTTAGCACAAGGAACGTCCCCTTCTGATTTCTCTCTGGAATACCAGTGTCCTGGTCTGGGAGCATATCAAACAAGACTGCCTGTCCAGACCCCAAGGTGGGCTGAGTTATTCTCTGCTTGTACAGAGTAAGTTAAGTAGCTTACTTCTTAAATTCCTGGGTATTAAAATGCAATCTTATTTTTAAGATGGAATCCTTCCTGCCTTTTACTATGTTGGTTACGCCTGGGCCTGCATGATGAATCAGTTGCCTAGGTTGCAAACTACTTGATTAGGGCCAAAGGAGAAAAAAAATAGCATATAGGTGAAGTTAAAAAATAAGCTGGGCCTACATGATTAACACAATAAAGAAACGGGCTATGCTGAAGAACCCTCCTTTATCTGGGGAATATTCACATTCCAAGCCAAGTTAGTCCTGGCTTTTTGAACTTTAACTGATTAACTCATTAATTCTGTGTTTTTTTAGTGGGCTTTCCTGGCCTTATTCTTCCACCCCACTCATATCTATTTTCTTGCCTAACAATACTGTTGGCTAATAGTGACACCATTTCTTTTTTGTTGTTGTTGAAGTACAGTTGATACACAATATTACACTGGTTTCAAGTATACAACACAGTAGTTCAACAGTTACCCACATTATTAAATTCTCACCTCAACTAGTGCAGTTACTATCTGTCAATATGAAAGATGTTGCAGAACCATTGGCTATATTCTCCATGCTGTGCTACTATCCCAGTGACCAACCTGGGGAGGGATTGGGATGAGGTGATGAGGAGAGGGGGAGAAAAGGGCACAAAAATGACATTTCCTTTTAACTGTGTCTTTGGTTTCCTTGTCTAAATCAGATTTTATTTTCTCTAATGAAACAACTATTAAAAAGTAATATTTTCCTCAGGTAAATTCCTAGAAGTGGAATTACTGGGTTGAATGGTATTTCTATTTTTTTGGTTTTTGAGAAACCTCAATACTGCATTCCGTAGCAGCTGCACCAATTTGCATTCCCATCAACAGTGTAGAGTGTTCCCTTTTCTCCATGACCTCAACAACACTTGTTATTTTTTTGTCTTTTGGATAGTGGTAATTCTAACAGGTATGAGGAGGAGAAAGACAAGTACCATATTTCACACATTTGTGGAATATAAAAATAAAGCAAAACAGAATGAACAAAACATCAGCGGACTCATAGACGCTGAGAAGTGACTAGTGGTTACCATGGTGGAGTGGCTAAGGTGGGCGGTTGGGGAAAGTGAAGGGAGAAAAGGGCACAAAAATTCTCAATGATAATATAAGCTGGTCACAGGAGTAGTAGTACAGCATGGAGAATATAGTCAATGATTCCGTAATATCTTTCTATGTTGATAGTAACTACACTAGAGGGGCTGAGGATTTAATAATATGGTTAATTGTTGAATCACTGTGTTGTACATTTGAAATCAATGTAAAATTGTATATTAACAATACTTCAATAAAAAATAGTATTTTCATACCTTTACAATTATATTAAGTATTATTGGCTTATCTCTTTATATTAGATATGAAACACTAGGAAAAAGTAATACATAACATGGCATAAAAAGTTAGATGTTTGCTTAAAAAAAGGTCCTTGTTAGGATTCATAATACAAAGCTTACTAAAGTAAAATATAATATGATGCCTGCTACCAAATGATAAAGGCAAGGCTGCCATCAGATGCACACTACATGCATGTACTCTACCAGGGCAGTGGAGTTCTAGAGTAGGGGATGTTCACCAAGTGCTTTTTTCCATGAAGGCAATTCCTGCTTTCAGAGCCTTGTACCCAGAGTTGTGTCTACTCAGAGGGGCACCTTTCTTAATTCACAAGAAGATGCAATAAATTCTAAGGGTCCCTGTTAGAAGTAAACAGTAATTTCAAAACACTTTTTGAATCCAACAGATAAAAATTTTGTGTCTTCAGGAAATAATAGATCCTGATATTTTTGCTTACTGTATGACATTATAAAAATCCCTATGTTTTAACATAAAGCCATCATAGAGAAGTGATATTGTTTTCTCCTTGAAAGGATGTTGCAATGATTAAAAATAATAAAATATCTACCTATTTAAAGAACATTGTAGTACAAGCATAGTGTATTTACTTTAGAAAAGTGAAGAATTCATTCAGTTAGTGAGTTCTGTCTTTTAAAAGCCTATTTTGTGCAGTAATAAAGAATGGAAAAATTAAAAGTGAAAGGTGTTATGTAAGTTATTAAGAGTATCTCTGCTATTTATATCTTTTCTTATTGCATTCTGTATACAATTTCCTGGAGGTATATTCAAATCCACCACCAATATTCACTTATGTATGATATTATATATATCATTATGATTACTTTGGATATGTGATATTTTAAATCACTTATATATATCATACCTTAATATAGAGTCACTTATATCCAAAATAATCATAAATACTTTAAGCCAACAGTAAGACTTTTTTCCTTCCTCCAAGAAAAAAGAACCATATATTTGGAGTGTTAACAGATAATTTTTAAAAGGCAAAATCTTGACTCTCATACAGATATAAATTAACACTTTAAACCTTTAATTAACTCATTATTTATGAGGGAACTTGACAGATGTTATAATCAGTCAAAGAAGTCAAAGTGCCTCACATTTATATGGAGTAAACAGTTGTGGAAATTAACTTACAAATAGTCATGAATTTGACTTTTTTGACAAAATTGGGGTGAGAAATTGACTGAATCTCTTCCAGTGAGAATTCACTTGCAAGCCCATAGACAGGAATTATTTTTCATTGGTAACAGCTGCTATCCACTATTTACAGGGTAGTAAACTACTTCAAAGGCAATGAAAATCTAAAGTCAGATAACCTAAAAAGGCATGTTATAAGTAATGAATAATTTTCTATTGGACAAGACTAATAATTTCTGTGCTTATTACAAATTTACTTACAGTACTATAGACTAGAAATTGGTACATGGCCTAAACAGCATTCAAAGGGTCAAAGTGAAAAACTTTAGATATAAATTGTATAAGCTGCTGTCATTATTTTAATTATGAAGCCAAGAAGAAATAAATTTCAATAAAGAAAATAAATTATTACTAAACCATTATATATTTTACATTAGCTATATATGAACATAGATAAATATATGTTGATGAATATTACTGTATCTTATTTTCAAAAAAAGGGTGGTTTTGTTTCCACTGCTCATAACAACCAGTTATATCAAGAAATTAGGAGAAATCTGAAGTATATGTAAAAGCAAAATCTTTTTCTCTTTCCTTAGAACCAGAAAGCTGATTTAATTCTGTTAAAATTAATTTATTAAATAATTCTGCAACTTATTTGTAAAAATGAATGGCTCAGAAACAAGACGTTTGTAATTTATTTTAACCTGAAAACATAGATGAAAAGGAAAACTATTTAAGTAATTATGCTGTTTATTCATAATGTGAAAATTAAGAATTATACATCTATTGACTAGAAATTTCAGACATTTTAATGAATTTTTTTCTCATGTAAACATATTCAAAACACATATGGTTTTAGCTATAGCAAAACTAACTTGAAAAATGTTGATTTCATTGTATAAAGTTATTTGATTATTTTTGATAAAGCAAACTACATATGGTTTTTTTCTGAACAAACGTTAATTCTGTGTCAGAGGAATATCTTTTATGTACACATTCAAACACACATCCTTGCATATGGTGAAAATCAAAATGTCAGTTGAATTTCACAGGAAACATACTTCAGAGACAGGACACATCTGTTTTTCTCATAACTTTCCTCGATATTTGCTCACTGTCTTATAAGCTCAGTTTCTACTGATGACATACACAATCTACACCTAATCTACAAACCCAACAAACTATAAATATATATAGGTACTTATGTATGTATGTATGTGTATATATATATATACACATATATATACACACCCACCTCAAGATTGAGCCTATATGAAAGTATCTGTCATAAAACAGTAACAAAGCTATGATTACTGTTGTGATAGTTACTAAGTGATGTTGTTTGAATACTTAATTGATTACAGTTAAATGTTTTCAAAGAATATCTCTTGATATGAAACTTGATAAGATATAAAAACATGGCAAAAGTCTGCTGCCCATTCATTACTATTATAAGTTAAACTTCTACATGGAAAAAAAGAATGAATAAGCCATATATAATATACTAAAAGTAGAAACAACAGAATAAATCCTATTTACTCTCACTTTTGTGTTTTCCTATTATATATGAAAGAAAAGGTAGCTGAGATAGTAGAAGACAAGGCATATATGAACTCTTCACTGAGTAAGATATTTAGTGACCACACATCCTGGATTAAAGATGGGGGCATGAGAGGTGAGACATAGAACTCCTCCCCAAAACACATATAATATAAAAATACAGTTAATACAACTAACCTAAAAGAACAACAGGAAAGAAGGCTGTGCCAGACTCCACACACCTGGAGAATAGAGCAGACCTCACAAAACAGGACAGCAGAGCCACTCCCTGGTGACCCCCCAACATCACTCCAGGCACTGAGCAGTTCCACAGGCTACAGCTTCTAGGCACTAGAGGGCACCACATACAAATATGAAACGTCAAAGGAACCTGGTTCAACCAAAAATCTCACAAACACCAGAAAAAGGGCCAAATGAAACTGAACTCACCAATCTTCCTGAAAGCTCAAAATAAAAATCATAAATATGCTAATAGAGGTACAGAAAAATATTCAAGAACTCAGGGTCGAATTTAGGATGGAGATTCAAACATTAAGAAATACCATATCTGAAATGAAACATAATGGAGGATTTAAAAACAGATTAGATGTAGCAGAAGAGACAGTAAATGGAATAGAAATTAGAGAAGAGGAATACAAAAAAGCTGAGGCACAGAGAGAAAAAAGGATCTCTAGGAATGAAAGAATATTGAGAGAACTGTGTGACCAATCAAAACAGAACAATATTCACATTTAGGAGTATCAGAAGAAGGAGAGAGAGAAAAAGTGACAGAAAATGTCTTTGAGGAGGTAATTGCTGAAAACTTCCCCAATCTGCGGAAGGAGATAGTCTCTCAGGTCATGGAGGTACACAGATCTCCCAATGCAAGGGACCCAAGGAAGACAAGACCAACATATATAATAATTAAAATGGCAAAGATCAAGGATAAGGACATACTTTTAAAAGAAGCTAGAGAGAGAAAAAAGATCACATACAAAGGAAAATCCATCAGGCTATGATCATACTATCAACAGAAACTTTACAGGCAAGAAGGGAGAGTCATGATACATCTAATGCAATGAAGTAGAAGGGCCTTGATCCAAGAATACTCTACCCAGCAAGACTATCATTTAAATTTGAAGGACAGATTAAACAATTTTCAGATAAGCAAAAGCTGAGAGAATTTTCCTCCTACAAACCACCTCTCCAGTGTATTTTGGAGGGAGTGCTATAGATGTAAGTGTTCCTAAGGCTAAATAGCTGTCAATCAAGGGATGAAAAAGAATACAGTATATGATACCTAATAAAAAAAATAATGGAGGAGAAAGAAAAGGAGGAAAAAAAGAACCTTTAGGTTGTGTTTGTAATAGCACACTAAGTAAGTTAAATTAGACTATTAGATAGTAATGGAATTACCCTTGAACCTTTGGTAACCAAAAATGAAAAGCCTGTAATGGCAATAAATACAAACCTATCAATAATCACCCTAAATGTAAATGGTCTGAATGCAACATTCAAAAGACATAGTCACTGAATGGATAAAAAAAAAAGATTCATCTATATGCTGCCTACAAGAGACTCACTTCAAACCCAAAGACATACACAGACTCAAAGTAAAGGGATGGAAAAAGATATTTCATTCAACTAACAGGGAGAAAAAGCAGGAGTAGCAGTACTTGTATCAGACAAAATAGACTTCAAAACAAAGAAAGTAAGAAAAGACAAAGAAGGACATTACATAATGATAAAGTGGTCAGTCCAACAAGAGAGTATAACTCTTATAAATATCTATGCACCCAACACAAGAGCACATACATATGTGAAACAAATACTGACAGATTTAAAGGGGAAAATAGAATGCAATGCATTCATTTTAGGAGACTTCAACACACCACTCACTCCAAAGGACAGATCAACAAAACAGAAAATAAGTAAGTAGACAGAGGCACTGAACAACGTATTAGAACATATGGACCGAACGGACATCTATGGAACACTGCATCCAAAAGCAACAGGATACGCATTCTTCTCAAGTGCACATGGGACATTTTCAAGAATAGATCATATACTAGGCCACAAAAGCAGCATCAATAAATTAAAAAAAATTGAAATTGTATGAACCAGCTTCTCAGACCACAAAAGTATGAAACTAGAAATAAATTACACAGAGAAAAAAAAAAGCCCACCAAAACATGGAGGCTTAATAACATACTCCTAAATATTCAATGGATCAATGACCAAATAAAAGCAGAAACAAGCAATATATGGAAACAAATGACAACAATGATTCAACACTGCAAAATCTGAGTGATGAAGCAAAGACTGTGCTAAGAGGGAGGTATATTGTAATACAGGCCTACCTCAGGAAAGAAGAACAATCCCGTAAGGGCAGTCTAAACTCAAAATTAACGAAACTAGAAAAAGAAGAACAAATGAGTCCCAAAGTCAGTAGAAGGAGGGATATAATAAAGATTAGAGCAGAAATAAATTAAATCGAGAAGAATAAAACAATAGAAAGAATCAGTGAAAGCAGGAGCTGGTTCTTCAAGTAAATAAACAAAATAGATAAACCGTGAGACAGACATATCAAGAAAAAAAGAGAGTTTACACACATAAACAGAACCAGAAATGAGAAAGGAAAAAACACTATGGACACCACAGAAGCAAAAGAATTATGAGAGAATACTATGAAAAATTATATGCTAACAAACCGGATAACCTAGAAGAAATGGACAACTTTTTAGAAAAATACAACCTTGCAAGGCTGTCCCAGGAAGAAATAAAAATTTGAATAAACCATTTACCAGCATGGAAATTGAACTGGTAATCAAAAAACTACCTAAGAACAAAATCCATGGACCAGATGGTTTCACTGCTGAATTTTATCAAATATTTATTGAAGACCTAATACCCATGCTCCTGAAAGTTTTCCAAAAAGTAAACAGGAGGGAATACACCCAAACTCATTCTATGAGGCCAGCATCACTCTAATAACAAAAAAAGGCAAAGACACCAGAAAAAAAAGAATGTACAGACCAATATCCCTGTTGAACATAGATGCAAAAATACTCAACAAAATATTAGCAAACCAAATTCAAAAATACATCAAAAAGATCATCGATCATGAACATGTAGGATTTATTCCAGGGATGCAAGGATGGTACAACATTAAAAAAATCCATCAACATCACTACATAAAGAGAAAGAAGGACAAAAGCCACATGATCATCTCCATGTTGAAAAAGCATTCAACAAAATTCAACATCCATTCATGATAAAAACACTCAACAAAATGGGTATAGAGGACAAGTACCTCAACATAATAAAGGCCATGTATGACAAACCTACAGCAAATATCATACTTACAGTGAGAAGCTGAAAGCTTTTGCTTTATGATGGGGAACAAGACAAGGATGCCCACTCTCCCCACTTTTATTCAACATAGTTCTGAAGGTTGTAGCCATGGTAATCAGGCAACACAAAGAAGTAAAAGGCATCCAGATTGACAGGGAAGAACTCAAACTGTCCCTGTTTGCAGATGACATGATATTGTACATCAAAAACCCTAAATAATCCACTCTAAAGCTATTAGATCTTATATCTGAATTCAGCAAAGTTGTAGGGTACAAAATTAGTACACAAATCTGTTGCCTTCTTATACACTTATGATGTACTAGCAGAAAGGAAAATCAGGAAAACAATTCCATTCACAATTGCATCAAAAAGAATAAAATACCTAGGAATAAACCTAACCAAGGAAGTGAAAGACCTATACTCTGAAAACTACAAGACAATCAAGAGAAAACTAAAGAAGATACCAAAAAATGGAAACACCTCCCATGTCCATGGACAGGAAAATTTAATACTGTCAATATGGCCATCCTGCCTAAAGCAATCTACAGATTCAGTGCAATCCCTATCAAAATACCAACAGCATTCTTCAACGAACTAGAGCAAATAGTTCTAAAATTCATATGGAACCTAAACCGACCCCAAATAGGCAAAGTAATCCTGAAAGGAAGAATAAAGCAGGGGGGATTATGCTCCCCCACTTGAAGCTCTACTGCAAAGCCACCGTAATCAAGAAAATTTGGTACTGGCACAAGAACATACCCATAGACCAATGGAAAGACTAGAGAGCTCAGATATAAACCAAAGCATATATGGTCAATTAATAAACAAAAAGTTGCCACGGATATACAATGGATAAATAACAGCCTCTTCAAATACTGGTGTTGGCAAAACTGGACAGCTACATGCAAGAGAATGGAACTGGATTATTCTGTAACCCCATACACAAACATAAACTCGAAATGGATCAAAGACCTGAATATAATTCATAAAACCATAAAACTCTTAGAAGAAAACCTTGGCAAAAATCTCTTGAACATAAACATGAGCAAGTTTTTCCTGGATGCCTCTCCTTGGGCAAGGGAAACAAAATAAAAAATGAACAAAAGGATCTAAATCAATGTAAAAAGCTTCTGTACAGCAAAGGACACCATCAGCAGAGCAAAAGCGTCCTACAGTATGGGAGAATATATTTGTAAATGACATATCTGATAAGGAGTTAACATCTAAAATATATAAAAACTCACATGCCTCAACACTCAAAAAGCACATATACCTATTACAAAATGGGGGCAGGATATGGACAGACACTTCAGAGAAATTCATATGGCCAATAGGCACATGAAAATATCCTCCATATTGCTAATTATCAGGGAAATGCAAACTAAAACCACAATGATATATCACCTCATACCAGTTGGGATGGCCAGCATAGAAAAGAATAGGAACAACAAATGCTGGCTAGGATGTGGAGACAGGGGAACCCTCCTACAGTGCTGGTGGGAATGTAAGCTAGTTCAACCATTTTGGAAAGCCAAAAAGCTAAAAATAGAAATACCATTTGACCTGGGAATTCCACTCCTTAGAATTTACCCAAAGAAAACAAGTTCTCAGATTCAAAAAGACATATGCACCCCTATATTTATCACAGCACTCTTTACACTAGCCAAGATATGGAAGCAACCTAAGTTTCCATCAGTAAATGAATGGACAAAGAGTTGGTGTATATACACAATGGAATACTATTCAGCCATAAGAAAGAAACAAATCCTACCATTTGCAACAACATGGATGGAGCTAGAGGGTATTATGCTCAGTGAAACAAATTAGGCAGACAAAGACAAGTAGCAAATGATTTCCCTCATTTGTGGAGTATAACAGTGAAGCAAAACTGAAGGAACAAAGCAGCAGCAGACTCACAGACTCCGGGAAAGGAACAGGGGTTACCAAAGGGGAGGGGTGTGGGTGGGTGGGTGGGGAGGGAGGGAGAAGGGGATTGAGGGGCATTATGTTTGGTACACATGGTGTGGGGGGGGTCACAGGGAAGACAGTGTAACTCAGAGAAGACAAATAGGGACTCTGTGGCATCTTACTACACTGATGGACAGTGACTGTAATGGGGTATGGGGGGGACTTGATAATAAGGGTGAGTGTAATAACCACATTGTTTTTCTTGTGAAACTTTCATAAGAGTGTATATCAATGATACCTTAATAAAAAAAAGAAACTTGTTTACCATTAAAGGACATTTGATTATGCCCATAACTAGGAATTGTTAACACCAAACTGGCCAAAGGACACAAGACTTCATGGATAAACTCCAGGAACAAGTTAACTCACCCTCACTTTCTACTGTGTATGAATTTGACACTAAATGCTTAAGAAAGAATATTATACATCTGTAAGAGTACATTTCTAGGTTTGTTCCAGACCGAGGCACTATGCTTAATGGCTGATCAATTTACATTTTCCATGTAGAAGTATTATAATTTTCTTCTGTGATTATGGTTTCTCATGTTTGCCTGGTAATTTTATTGTTTTTTTGAAGTTATGTTGTTAGGCTCATACAAAATCATGATGTTTAGATAGGCTTAGTAAGTTATTCATGTCATTATTACATAGAGTCTCTAATTATTGTTAGGGAAATTAAAAATCCTACCGATCAAAAGACCTCTCTGTCATAATATAGAACAGAGAAAAAACATGATTTATTATTGAGTATATATATCACATTGCATGCATCTAGGCAGTCATTAGAAGACTATACATGCTTGAGAGAATTTTACACACATTTGTAGAACATAGAAGAAACAAAAATTAATCCCTCTCTATCTTCTCAACAGACACATGTTCCTTGTGAGTTCTATATAACTCCTGAGAAACTTCTGAGTTCATTTCTTCATGATGGGCTTACAATTTGGTTAAAGGTTTTTCAAACTTTCATATAACATCAAACACCAAGCCTATTATTGGGCTTATTATGTTTTCAAGGTTATGTTATGGTAATTGTACTTACTTCATAGGGTCATTATAAAGATTAAATGAGTTGTCTGTAAAGTAGAATAGTGCCAGCAAACAGTAATTGCTGTGTAAATATTGGGTTAGAAACCATTATATGCCTATGGATTCACAGATAGCAATAACGTATATTCTATAACATTAATACAAACAATAAAATCTTCATTGAAAACCACCTATTTATGTGATGTGATACAATTACTGAACAAGATTATTCAGTGTTCAAGTGTACTAAGAGACATGCTCTTAATGGAGTTGTATGAGTATTAGTTTTGACTATAATAGATTCAGTGATAGATATCCATTTTTCTAACTTGATTAATTTTTTAAATTATTTTGTTCAAATTCTTTATATGTATCTTTACTCCTATATGTAATACAGATCCAAGTAACATAAAATCCATAACCTCTATGAAACACAGATTGCTACAATAAGGCAATATGCATCCACATTTTAACAGCAATCATAGGATTGTAAGAAGATGGAAGGCTTTACAAATCATGCACAAAATATAGATATGTTGCCAGAAAAAGACGATTAATTCAAAAAACCTTAATTAACAAGCTGTTTAACAGCATTAGCTTTACATATTTTAAGAGGTATACCTTTTCTTATGAAGCATATTGTATTTTTTTGTCTTTTCTATAAAGATAATGACATAAAAGACTTAAATTCACTAAACATTAAGATGTCACAGATTAATTTTGATAATAAATACTATAGGGTATATTTATTTTGGGTAAGATGAATTTACATTTTTCATTTAGGTTCCTAAGCATTCTAAATTATCAGTTTCCTCATTGTACTGTGCTCTGTTTCATTTTTTTTTCTTTCAGCATCCTCTACATCTTTACTTCATTCTACATGATTGTGTTTGTGAGGGCGATGGAAGAGGGTAGTGATAGTAAGAGCTAGCCTGAGCACTTGTTCTAAAGTGTGCCACCTTTTAGGAATATAGTTGGTGACAGAGCATGGGGTGCCTAATCTTGCCAATCATGGTATTTTAATTCATCTTCTTGCAAGGCTAACAGAGCAAATTGACCTGGGTACTAGAGAATGTTTATTGAATTCAAGTACATATTCACATTTGCCAAACTAGAAAATCAGTCCTTTTTTATACTGCGTGTGTAGATGTGCAGGCTATTGTTAATAACAACGTGATATACAATTGTCAAAATTTGTATCATAAGTAGCAAAGTGGAGAATGGGTATTTAATTTTCAGTACTTTCCTTTTATTCCCAGTAAGATTAATTCCCCAAATTAATGTGTAAGAGTGTCTGTTGAATTGTACTTTTCCTCATTTTCCTTGATTCAACAATGTTTATGAAGATCTTAAATTAAGCTATACCTCCAGGGGGAAGGATGTTCGGGACCAGAGCAAATCCCCCATGAATCTGCTAAAACCAAGGTAAGTCAAAGGAAAGGACACATTGGGAGAAAGGGATTTATTTATCACAATTGCTAGCCAGGCCCCTGTCCATCCATCCCCTCTGACTGCTGCACACATACTCCTTCCCCACCTGCCCATTCTAGGAGGAACTCCCTTGGTGGGTCCCTGGTGACTGTCAAACACCAGACAAATTACCTGTGGAATTGAGGAGAGGAGAGAATAGCTG
This sequence comes from Smutsia gigantea, assembly GCA_032199065.1. NCBI lineage: Eukaryota > Metazoa > Chordata > Mammalia > Pholidota > Manidae > Smutsia > Smutsia gigantea. Next base: position 84,922 of record JAVSCE010012254.1, on the reverse strand, counting down.
TTTTCTCTCCGCCCCTTGACCAGGATTGACCAGAGGCCCTAAAACATCCATTGAATGTGAATGGACTAAGGCTAGGTGGGAGATTCTGGAAATTCTGCCATTTATCCCACATAAGACAAGTCATGTGCAGAGTGGGGATGAGGTAAAGGAACAAATGTCACCTGTAAAATACAGTCAATTACTTATTGACTTTAAAATTCCCTTTAAACCAAAAGATGCCACTATGTATCTATTGGAATGGTGAAAATCCAAAAGACTAATAACAGCAAATGCTGGTGAATATGTGTGGCAACAATAACTCCATATATCTCCATTGGGAATGAAAAATGGAGCAGCCACTTTGAAGGATAGTTTGGTGGTTTCTTATAAAACTAAATACTCCAAAGTGTGCCACCTTTGTAATATTCTACATGAATTTTATGTATAACTGTAGTACGTGTTTTAATAAGAACATTTAACAATTTAAAATGCTCATGCAACATAAAACAATCTAACCGAACATCTGGGAAGAAGACGGCCTGAGCAGGGCGGCAGAAATCTCCTCCCAAAACTATACAATCTATGAAAATACAGAAAATACAACTATTCCTAAAAGAGAGACCAGAATACACAAGAAAGTGCACAGCGTGCAGCTACACCTGAGAGGACACAGCATCCCGCGAAGCGGAGCTATAAAGGGCCCTGCAGAGCGGGGCGGCCATGGCTGCGGAATACTGGAGCAACAGCGCCACCTACAGCATTCCCACAGAATCTACTCCAGGAGGGCCTTGGTTTTCTTTTTTGGTTCTTTTGTTTTGTTTTGTTTTTTCTTTTTTCTTTTCTTTCTTTCTTTTTTGTTTTTTTTAAAGTCTTAAAGAGCCCAGCTGACATACGTGGCAACTACCAGCAACCACTTTTATTGCCATGAAAAGACAGAGGAATATGGTCCAGACTAAGATCAACAGGCAACCCCAGAGAGGGAGCCTGAAGGGATGGAAATGCACAATCTTTCTGAAAAAGAATTCAGAATAAAAGTCATAACCATGCTGATGGATCTACAGAGAAATATGCAAGAGCTGAGGCAGGAAGTGAGGGAAGTGAGGAAAGACAATGGAGATATCAGACAAGCGATTGACAGGCTTAACAGCAGACTGGATGAGATGCAAGAGACTGTTCATGGAATACAAATCAGAGAACAGGAATACAGAGAAGCTGAGGCAGAGAGAGATAAAATGATCTCTGGGAATCAAAGAATATTAAGAGAACCATGTGACCAATCCAAACGGAACAATATTCGCATTATAGGAGTACCAGAGGAACAAAAGAAAGAAAAAGGGATAGAAAGTGTCTTTGAAGAAATAATTGCTGAAAACTTTCCAATGCTGGGGAAGGAGATAGTCTCGCAGTCCATGGAAGCCCACAGATCTCCCAACACAAGGGACCCAAGGAAGACAACACCAAGACAAATAATAATTAAAATGACAAAGATCAAAGATAAAGACAGGGTATTACAGGCAGTCAGAGAGAGAAAAAAGATCACCTACAAAGGAAAACCCATCAGACTATCATCAGACTTCTCAACAGAAACCTTACAAGCCAGAAGAGAATGGCATGATATATTTAACGTAATGAAACAGAAGGGCCTTGAAGCAAGAATACTGTATCCAGCATGATTATCATTTAAATATGAGAGAGGGATTAAACAATTTCCAGACAAATGAAAGCTGAGAGTTTGCCTCTCATAAACCACCACTACAGGATATCTTAAACAGCCTGCTCTAGAGGGAAGCACACCTAAGGCTAAAAAGATGTCACCAGAGAAAATAAAATCATAGCAAAGAAAGCAGACCATCCAAATACTAACTAAAGGCAAATAATAAAACACCTAGTATATAAAGAATGGAGGAGGAAGAATAAGAAGGGAGAGAAATAAAGAAACATCAAATGGTGTTTACAATAACTTAACAAGAAAGTTAAGTTACATTGTTAGATAGTAAAGAGACAACCCTTGAACCTCTGGTAACCACGAATCTAAAGCCAGCAATGGTAATAAATACATATCTATCAATAATCACCCTAAATGTAAATGGACTGAATGCACCAATCAAAAGACACAGAGTAACAGAATGGATAAAAAAGCAAGACCCATCTATATGCTGCTTACAAGAGACTCACCTCAAAACCAAAGATATACACAGACTAAAAGTGAAGAGATGGAAAAAGATATTTCATGCAAACAACAAGGAGAAAAAAGCAGGTGTTGCAGTACTTGTATCAGACAAAATAGACTTCAAAACGAAGAAAGTAGCAAGAAATAAAGAAGGACATTACATAATGATGAAGGGGTCAGTCCAACAAGAAGATATAACTGTTATAAATATATATGCACCCAACATAGGAGTGCCGGCATATGTGAAACAAATACTAACAGAATTAAAGGAGGAAATAGAAAGCAATGCATTCATTTTAGGAGACTTCAACACACCACTCACTCCAAAGGACAGATCAACCAGACAGAAAATAAGTAAAGACACAGAGGCACTGAACAACACACTAGAACAGATGGACCTAACAGACATCTAAAGAACTCTACAGCCAAAAGCAACAGGATAGACATTCTTTTCAAGTGCACATGGAACATTTTCCAGAATAGACCACATACTAGGCCACAAAAAGAACCTCAGTAAATTTAGAAATATTGAAATTCTACCAACCAACTTGTCAGATCACAGAGGTATAAAACCAGAAATAAATTTTAGAAAAAAACCCTAAAGGCTCACAAATACATGGAGACTTAAGAACATTCTCATAAATAATCAGTGGGTTAATGACCAAATCAAAATAGAAATCAAAGAATGTATGGAGACTAATGACAAAAACAACACAAAGCCACAATTTCTGTGGGATGCAGCCAAGGCAGGTCTAAGGGGAAAGTGTCTTACAACCTGGGCCTATTTAAAGAAGGAAGAACATTTCCAAATGAGTAGTCTAAAGACACAATTACTGAAATTGGAAGAAGAACAAATGAGACCCAAAGTCAGAAGAAGGAGGGACATAATAAAGATCATAGAAGAAATAAATAAAACTGAGAAGAATAAAACAATAGAAAAAAATCAATGAAACCAAGAGCTGGTTCTTTGAAAAATAAACAAAATACATAAACCCCTAGCCAGACTCATTAAGAGAAAAAGAGAATCTACACACATAAACAGAATCAGAAATGAGAAAGGAAAAATCATGACTGACCCCACAGAAATACAAAGAATTATAAGAGAATATTATGAGAATCTATATGCTAACAAGCTGGAAAACCTAGAAAAAATGGACAACTTCATATAAAAATACAACCTTCCAAGACTGACCAAGAAACAAACAGAAAAACTAAGCAGATCAATCACCAGCAACAAAATTGAATCGGTAATCAAAAACCTACCGAAGAACAACCCCCCCGGGCGAGATGGATTCACCTCTGAATTCTACCAGATATATAGAGAAGAAATAATACCCATTCTCCTTAACATTTTCCAAAAAATAGAAGAGGAGGGAATACTTCTAAACTCATTCTATGAAGCCAGCATCACTCTAGTACAAAAACCAGGCAAAGACCTCACCAAAAAAGAAAATTACAGACCAGTATCCCTCATGAATGTAGATGCAATAATACTCAACAAAATATTAGCAAACCGAATTCAAAAATACATCAAGAGTATCATACACCGTGATCAAGTGGGATTCATCCCACGGATGCAAGGATGGTACAACATTCGAAAATCCATCAACATCATCCACCACATCAACAAAAAGAAGAACAAAAACCACATGATCATCTCCATACATGCTGAAAAAGCATTTGACAGAATTCAGCATCCATTCCTGATTAAAACTCTCAACAAAATGTGTATAGATGCCAAGTACCTCAACATCATAAAGGCCATATATGACAAACCCACAGCTAACATCATACTTAACAGCGAGAAGCTGAAAGCTTTTAATCTAAGATCGGGAACAAGACAGGGAATGCCCACTCTCTCCACTGTTATTCAACATAGTACTGGAGGTCCTAGCCATGGCAATCAGACAAAACAAAGACATACAAGGCATCCATATTGGTAAAGAAGAAGTCAAATTGTCACTATTTGCAGATGAGTTGATACTGTACATAAAAATCCCTTAAGACTCCACTCCAAAACTACTAGAACTAATATCTGAATTCAGCAAAGTTGCAGGACACAAAATTAACACTCAGAAATCTGTTGCTTTCCTAAACACTAACAATGAACTAACAGAAAGAGAAATCAGAAAAACAATTCCATTCACAATTGCATCAAAAAGAATAAAATACCTAGGAATAAACCTAACGAATGAAGTGAAAGACCTATACCCTGAAAACTACAAGACCCTTCTAAGAGAAATTAAAGAGGACACTAACAAATGGAAATGCATCCCATGCTCTTGGCTAGGAAGAATAAATATTGTCAAAATGGCTATACTACCTAAAGCAGTCTACAGATTCAACGCAATCCCTATCAAACTACCAACAGCTTTCTTCAATGAACTCGAACAAATAATTCTAAAATTCATATGGAACCACAAAAGGCCCCGAATAGCCAAAGGAATCCTGAGAAGGAGCCTGACTTCAAGCTGTACTACAAAGCCACAGTAATCAAGACAATTTGGTACTGGCACAAAAACAGTCCCACAGACCAGTGGAATGGAATAGAAAATCCAAACATTAACCCAAACATATACAGTCAATTAATATTTGATAAAGGAGCCTTGGATATACAATGGGGAGATGACAGCCTCTTCAGCACTCGTGTTGGAAAAATTGGACAGCTACATGTAAGAGAATGAAACTGGACTACTGTCTAACCCCATACACCATGGTAAACTCAAGGTGGATCAAAGTCATGAAACCATAAAACTCTTAGAAAAAAACATAGGCAAAAATCTCTTGGACATAAACATGAGCGACTTCTTCATGAACATATCCTCCCGGGAAAGGGAAAGAAAAGTAAAAATGAACAGGTGGAGCTATATCAAACGGAAAAGCTTCTGTACAGCAAAGGACACCATCAGTAGAACAAAAAGAGGTCCTACAGTTTGCGAGAGAATATATTCATAAATGACGTATCTGATATTGGGTTGACATCCAAAATATATAAAGAACTCACACACCTTAACAAACAAAAAGCAAATAATCCAATTAAGAAATGGTTAGAGGCCATGAATAGATACTTCTCTAAAAGAAGAAATTCACCTGGCCAACAGGCACATGAAAAGATGCTCCACATCGCTAATCATCAGAGAAATGCAGATTAAAATCACAATGAGATATCACCTCCCACCAGTGTGAATGGCCAACATCCAAAACACAAACAACATCAAATGTTGGTGAGGATGTGGAGAAAAGGGATCCCTCCTACACCTCTGGTGGGAATGTAAATTAGTTCAACAATTATGGAAAGCAGTATGGAGGTTCCTCAAAAAAATCAAAATAGAAATACCATTTGACCCAGGAATTCCAGTCTTAGTAATTTACCCTAAGACTACAGCAGCCCAGTTTGAAAAAGACAGATGCACCCCTATGTTTATCGCAGCACGAAATGGAAGCAACCTATGTGTCCATCTGTAGATGAATGGATAAAGAAGATGTGGTACATATACACAATGGAATATTATTCAGCTATACGAAGAAAACAAATCCTACCATTTGCAACAACATGGATGGAGCTAGAGGGTTTTAGGCTCAGTGAAATAAGCCAAGCCGAAAAAGACAAGTATCAAATGATTTCACTCATATGTGAAGTATAAGAACAAAGAAAAAAACTGAAGGAACAAAACAGTAGCAGACTCACAGAACCCAAGAACAGACTGATAGTTAGCAAAGTGAAAGGGACTGGGGAAGAAGGGTGGGATAGGAGGGACAAGGGGGAAAAAGGGGCATTATGATTAGCAGATGTAATGTTGGGTGGGGCACGGGGAGGGCTGTACAACTCAGAGAAGACAAGTAGTGATTCTGTAACATCTCACTACGCTGATGGACAGTGACTGTAATGGGGTTGGAGAAGGGGACCTGGTGAAGGGGGTATTTTGATAATCATAATATTGCACATGTAATTGTAGATTAATGATACCAAAATAAATTATATAAAAAAAACAATCTTCCATACCATCCAGCAAATACGCTCCTTGTTGTTTATCTAGAGAAATTTATAGTTTAAGTCCACACAAATACCTGAATATGGATCTTTATAGCAGTTTTTTTTCATAACTGCCAAATCTTGGAAACAATAAAGATGTCTTTCAATAGGTGAATGGATAAATAAACTATGGTATGTTCAATCCATGGCATATTATTAAGTGCTAAAAAAAATGAGCTACCTAGGCACTGAGAAGAGACTGGTAGTTGCCAAGGGGGAGGAGTTGCGCATGTGGGGGGAAGGATGAAGGGGATAAATGGTCACAATATTCACAATCACAATATAAGTTGGTCATGGGGATGGTAGTACAGAATGGAGAATATAGTTAGTGATTGCGTAACATCTTATTGTGTTGATAGATATTAACCACACTAGAAGGGGAGAGGATTGAACAATATGTTGATAGATAGTAACCACACTAGAAGGGGAGTGGATTGAACAATATGGGTAACTGTTGAACCACTGTGTTGTATATTTGAAACCAACATAAGATTGTATATCAATGAAACTTTAATATAAAAAATAATAAAAGTCCAGAGAAAGTGTTAGTTCATTAAAAAAATACATAAATGAGCTACCAAGCTATGAAAAAAAAACCATGAAGGGACGTTAAATGCATATCACTAAGTGAAAGAAGCCAGTTTGGAAGGTTGCATGTGGTATAATTTCAACTATACAACAGTCTGGAAAAGGCGAAACTATGGAGACAGGAAAAAGTCACTGGTTGTAAGGAGTAAAGGAGGAGGAAGAGAGGAATAAGTGGAATGCAGAGGATCTTTAGGGCTTTGATACTATTTCATATGATATATGTGGATACATGTCATGTATATTTGTCAAAACCAGTAGAATATATAACATCAAAATCCCTTGTACTTAATGAATTCTAATATAAACCATAACTTATGACGGTAATGATATGTCACCCTATGTTCATTGATTATTGCAGATGTTGATACTGGAGGTTCTGTACCTGGGAGGAGACCTAGGGCATATGGGAAATGTGTGCTTTTGGCTCAGCTTTGCTGTGAACCTAAATAGTCTAAAAAATAAGGTCTATTGCTTTAAAAAGTTTCCTATCTTTATGAGAAAGCATGGCTTTTTAAAGGTACTAAGCTCTGAAGTGGTATGCATATATACATTTGTATTAACAGATTGCCAGAATTAGAATAGTTTTTGGAACATAGTAGTTTTACATTAATTTTATGTATAACTATAGTACATGTTTTAATAACATTTAACAATTTAAAATGTTCATGCAATATAAAACAGTTCACACTCTTGTCTTTTTCATGCTTAAGTAGATATTCCAGTTAAAGATTACTGTTTGTTTTAATTCTGTTCAGATTATTTTTAACCAGGATAATTTTAATACCTTTATACACTCAGTTTAACAACTTACAAATTGATATACATATAGTAGTTTCCATGTCAAATTTGATTCATATATGCATATTTCATCAACATACTAAAGTTTTGACATATACCTTATGCTATAAATACAATGTTTTTCTAAAACTGTAAAAGGGTTCTATTAGCAACTACTGAATTGATTGAGGAAAAAAACAGTTCCAGTAAACAATCTTATTAATAAAAAAGAACACTAAGAATATTCCATTTTTATCCTTTGAAATTCTAAGATTTGTTTATTTTAGAATCAAAGTAATTAAATTCTAACTATAAATGTTAAAAAGAGAAAAACAATATTCTTATATACTTAGATTTAAATACTATTGTTTTGAAAGGAATTGGTACTTTTTACTGCTTGTTGGGAGGGAAGAATAAAAGTAATTTGAAAGAGATAAGAACAAATTACAGCCTTTGAAAAACAATACTAAACATATTTGACACTAATCTATAATTTTTAGCACTTATCATATACTCAAAACTGATGGTTCTGCCCTCAGATAGATAAAATGCAGTTATTGTCAGTTCCACAGAGAGCTGGAGAGGTACCACCTGTCACACAAGTGCAGCCCTTTGAATGTCAGATTCCCATTCCTGTCAGACCGCACAGGCCAGACGGGCTTCTGCTGCCCTTCCAGTGACTCTGAGTCAAGTCAGCAGAGGCCCAGTGTCACTGCCTCACGGGAAGAAGATGATGTAGATACCACCAAACAGCGGCCTCATTTGTCATGTTCTCAATGTATAGAAGAGGAGACTCCGCTCTGGTCTCCAAGACAGGAAGTGAATCCAGGAAATGATTTTGTTTTTCCCCTTAACTACAGCAGTCTAATACCCTGTTAAGTTCTGAGAAATGAATCCTGCCAGAGTGAGCAGACATGCAAACGTTTCTTGCCCTCTGTCTGTTATTCCTGGCTGAGGCCAAGATTTCTAAACATCAATTGATGTTTATTTCTAAATATCTATTCTTCTTCATTAGACTTTTTCTTTCACACTGAAACTAATTAAAAGCATAGTAAACATGTAATGTTTCCAAATTTCACTTTGTTTTTACTTCTTAACCCATTGCAACATGGATTCTGCTCCATTTATTCACTAAAATTTTCCTTTAACCAATGACTTCAATTTAAGGAACCTGAAGGGCATGTTTCATTGTTTACCTTACTTTTATTGAGAAATATGTGACATTTTATCATGCCCTTTCTTGAAAACTTTTTCCTGTTAGCTTTCTCTTTAGTGCTTGCTTCTCACTTTTTTTTTCCTTTGTGAGTTCCTTACCTGTAATTTAAGCTGTGGTGATATTGCCTGGAGTGATATTATTTTATCTCTCACTTTACAAATAATCCTTGGATAGATTTACTGAATCCACTATAAGTTGATTTTAAAACAATTCTTAAGATGAAAACAAAGGATCAAAGACATATTGTCTAGTGAAAAAACCATTCCACCCCTTTCTAGTTCTGTAACTTTCAACAAGTTACTAAATCTCTGTGTCTTAGTTCCTCATTTGTAAAATGGTGATAATAATAATTGTCTTTCTTCTTGGATTGTTATGAAAGTTAAAATAATTTAGTATGTATAAATTTCCTAGCACATACAAAGGCTCACTACAGATAATCTATTATTATTAACAGATGTACCTACTTATTACTAAAAATATCTCTGACAGATCTTTATTAAATCTATTAATACTATAAAGTTTTACATAATTTTATAACTGTTTATTGCACATTTCCATAGATTATGAATGTCTTAACTACAGTGCTTATTTTTAAAAATTGTCTTTGGATTGATAGCAATCACCTCAATGCCTGGACTTATGAGAAAATTTGCAATTTGGGAAATGAAAGTATTAATAGAGAGCATTACTATGATGATATTACCTGATTAGATCACAGTTAGAGTGTAACAACCCAACTGTTTCCCTTCCTCCTAATATTAAATATTAGTTAAAAGGTTTTCAGCATTTAAATCCTCTTCTCATCTGCCTCTCACAAACATTGTGATCTACTCATTGCCTGCGGTCTAGTCCCCCAGACTCCACTCCCCTTTCTATCCATCAAATGAAAGGAGGTACAGATTCAAGGTGAAATCCAGAAATCCCAGGTAGGGCTGTTGGAATGGTCTATTATCCTTTTCCCACTCTTTTATCATATATTTTTCTCTCTTCCTGATGCACATACACACGTACACACACATATTAGAAGACTCCTTTTGAGCTGCTTTCATAGACACCAAAATTGCTACCTATCTCTCTGAATTTGATTACTTCTCTCTTATGTCAGTGATTTCTCTGCTATTATGAAAACACATTCTTTTTATTATTCTCTACTGAGAAAAGAATAATGCAAAATTGACTTAATCTGCAGCACAAAGTTTACCTTTTGTTATAAAAAAGAGGTTCTTGACAGGATTGCTAAACACTAAAATTGCTGAACAGCAGTAGTCATTTCACTTGTCTTTGAAAAATAAGATAGTCTTTTATCTCTATAGACAAGATTGTTTTCCATCTTGTCTTGAAAGAGAATGAGACTTCAAATACTGTTTTCCAACCCCATGCTTCTCAAACATATATTCAAAAATCTTTATAGAAATCTTCTTTTAAAATTGTAGATTCTGTCAAAGCCTGTTAAAATTGACCACAATTATAAAGTTAGTTTTTTCCCTAAGAATATGTTGTAAAAGTTCATAGCTAATATGTACTTTTTCACTTAAAATTTACATCATGCCTTGTGTTTTCTGTAGTGTATTTTATATCACATTTGCTATCAATAGAATGCATTTCATTTTAATGCACTATTTATAAAAGTGTCGTCATGGGGCCATTGTAAGAAAAACCCTTTGTACATGTATCTAATAACATATTAGAGCCATTGCAGTTATTTTTTAAGACATTAAGCCGGTTACTTTCATTCACTCTGATGTTCCCAGTATTGTGGTTATTTAATGGATGCTAAAAACTGTAATGCATTGTTACTTCAGTAAGCTTACACTTTAGTTGTGGAGATGAAATATGCAAAGTTAAAACTTCAGAATACAAGATGTAAACGTGTTATACAGTGAGTGCTCAAAAATGAGAGATGAATGAATATCAGTAAAATAAATAAAGACTTTTATAAGAATACAAATATGAGCCTGTCATCATTAAAAATAAAATTAAGGAAAAAAATATAAATACACCCACACACACACTTCCTCAAAACAAATCCAAATATAAAGAAATACTTCCCATTAAAAATATGCTATCCCATTTTGGAATCAGATACGCATGAGTTTAAGTGTGAAATCCAGCACAATTTCACCTTTTTCCTGGGTAAGTTATTTCTTCTCCCTTGCACCTCAGATTCAAAACCTGTGAAACTATTAATTTTAGGGATGTTTGGTGATGCTTAAAACTAAGATAATGTATTTAAACACAGGAGCCAACTAAAGCTGTTTGTCTGTGTCCCTCATGGAACAATGACTTTGGCATAGAGAAAAGACAGCAAATACGTTATTAGTTTTAATACAAATGAAAATGTTCTATCCTACCATGAAAACAGCCAATTCTTCTTTTTTCCTTGTGCAAAGTTGTAAAGTATGTAAATAGAAACATAAGATTTATGTATAAAATGTTATCTATCTAGTGTGCCTCCTTAGCGCCGTAGGCAGCGCGTCAGTCTCATAAAATGTTATCTCTCTGATATCAGCTTCTAAACATTAATAATAAATGATTCCTCTTCAATAATATTGCCTTGGAACTAAATTAATTCTTTTGTTACAGGAGATAACTGCAAGGCCCCTGAATACAGCAAGATGAAAAGCATGCTCTTAGACTTACAAAATCAAAAATATATTACACAAGAAAATGAAAGCCCTAACGGAGATGACATATCTTGGAAGAAGTTGTTGGTGGATCAAATGTTTAAATATTTTGATGCCGACAATAATGGACTTGTAGATATTAATGAACTAACTCAGGTATGATTAAATTAATAAGATTATTTAAATATAGCAGATATAATTAATACATTTACATTTGTGTAAATTTATTCTGTGCTAATAAAATATATATTTAATCCATACGGTTTAAGAGTGGGGCATAAAATATTTTTAAGAGTAAAATTTGACTATCAGCTATATTAATTTCAAGTAATGTTTATATGATATTTTATTGTTTAACCTACTTTTAACAGGTTTCTACACCTTAAAAACCTAAAGGAATAACCAGTTATCTCTCTTATAGCATTTATATCTCCAGATATATTCTGGAGCTCTTGAAAGTTTAATTTCCTATCAGTTGATATAAACTTGTTTTTCCAGTATTCGAGGCACTATTGCTTGGCAATTGAGCACATCGGTAACATAATGTAAATACATTATTTCAGAAGGTATTAAATTATTGACATATTCTAGTACTTTTAAAAAAATCAAGGACCATTTTATATTTAAAGTGGTTTTAATATGTCCACATTATTAAATTTCATTTTTTGAAAATTGTCACCTAAATGGTACATGTAAAATAATTTTGTTATTAAAGAGAATATCTTAATAAGCAAAAGGTCTTTATATGAGTCATTTTGGGAAAATATAAATATTTTTATGTCACTAAGACAGATTTGTCTGAAGAAAATTGTCATACCAAAACTTAAGAATCTAAGCTATTTGTGGATAGTATTAAAAATGTAAAATGAAAGGCATAATATTTATCCAAAGTATACACAAGTTTTAGGGAGTGACATAGAGAAATAGCCCGTTGAGGGCGACTAGGAGGCAGGGGATAGCACTGAGGATTTTTGCTGGCTTCTCAGTAATCCCTGTAATGTATGTGGAGGTGGATTTTGCTGTTATGTTGAGCAGTTAATATAGTTTTCAAAAAAACTCCCCAAATTCAATAGTTTATATCTATTACATCACACCATTCATCTTTTATGGTTTATTATAAAAATCTGACATTGTGGAAATTGGTTTTGTTATGCAAATATTTCTAAGTTTTGGAATAGTGTGACTTAGTTTAGAGACTTCATATCAAAGTGACCTTGAAAGTTGAATAAAATCTTGTCATTTCAATTAATTAAAATATATACCATTTTCATTATTTTCTTTAATTTAGCCTATATTTATTGAGTACTCATTAAATCCCAGGCACTGAGATTTAAGGACCTGAACTCTGGAATTTTAGGGTAAAATTAGAAAACTTTTAATTACGATATCTAAGTTGTTATGTAGCTCATGATTTATTTTTAAAGAATGAAACATTTTAGAATTTTATATTTATAGTAATAAGAAATGACCAGTTAATTCAATTAAGATGAATTTATAGTTAAGGTGTGTGTCACCCTGATTTATGTGTAACTGACATATTTGAATATATTGTTTTGTTTTTTATTTTAATTTGTATGACTTTTTTTTAGTTTTTATTAACATATGTACACTACTGTAACCACTTGTTGGGTACAAACATAATCTGACCAAATCTAGTTATTATCATGGTACCCATGTCTAAATCCGAAGGGAAAGTTGCTAATCACTGGAAAATGACAGTGACAGCACCTCACTTATACATGTTTTAAGTGTCTGCTCTGTTCAAGCTTGTGTTTGTTGCTTAGGGTGCAAATGTCGCAAACTGGGTGGCTAAGCCAAACTCTTTCTCAGTTCTGGAGGCTCAAAGTCTAAAATCAAAGAATGGGCAGTGCCATGCTCCCTCTGAAGGCTCTAGGGAAGGGTATTCCCTGTCTCTGTCAGCTTCTGGTAGCACAAGGCATTTGTTGTCATTCCTTGGCTTACAGACCCATCACTCCAGTCTTTGCAGTCACATAGCACACTATCTTGTGCCTATCTTCGTATCATCTTGCCTCTTCTTAAAAGGACACCAATATTATTAGATTAAGGGTCTGCCTTACTCCAGCATGACTTAATCTTAAATTATGTAGTTACCTCTTCAATGACCCCATCCTGAAAAAGGTTACATTTTGAGGTACTTGGATTAGTTGTATAAAATATCTTTTGGGAGAACACAACCCATAATAAAGCTCATCTGCTATAAAGTTTAGTTTTGTTTTTTCCATTACCTTTGATATGTCTGAAAAGTGCCCTTTTAATTCATCTGAAAATTAAGATGTGAGAGCAGAAATTATCTTAGGAGTCCCATTTATATCTTGGCCATCTATGAGGAACATGCAAATAAATATCTGGGGAGGCAATGTTTACTGAGTTCCGTCTGCACACATCTCACACATAAGTCGATCCTTTCTTCAGCAGTATCAAATGGATATGTCAATATCACGTCTGTCAGTAATCAACTACAAAAAAAATATTATAAAAGCACTCTTGAAAAGATAGTATATAAATTTCTAGTTATTTATAGCACAAATATTATTTTTGACTTGTATTTTTAGGTTATAGTTGCCAAAAATTATGATCAATAACACAAATTACTTTATTAATAAATTTGGAAACATCACATCATAATTTGATATAAAATTTTAAATAATTTAACTTAAAAGACTAAAAAGGGAAAGGATCACAATGGAACTGATAATAGTTTACAAGCTATTATTAGCAGGAATGTATAAAATGCAACAAGCAACAAGTAAAATTTAGGGAATGTAAATTTTTGGCTTTGAGATTTTATAAATGCAGCATGAAAGCTGGCTGCACACATTCTATTCTTACTCCACATAATGAATATATATTCTAGAGGTTCTCTTGAAGATTTTCAAGTAAATTAGAACCTACAGGTCTTTCTAGTAGAGAGGAAAGAGATATAATAAAAAGCAATAAAAAGAGAGCAGGGTTTTTAGTATCACAGTTAGCAACTTGTCATAGCAGGAAAATATTTGCTAAAATGAACTGACCAGTTATAGAAATAGATCTCATTGATCCATATCTTCACCACTCTAGCTTTACATGAATGTCTGTAGTTGCACATTTAGTCTTTCAGTCTGAGGATGACTTATGTTGAAAATGTCCAACTTATAAAATGCAAATTGATTGCAAAGTGAAATTTTGGACTATTGGAAGAATCATGTTTTATGAAGTTGATAAAAATTGATGTTAAAAAACTGGGAGATTTGGCATTGACAACTGAGGATTGGGAAGGGTTTCAACAGGTAATAACTGAAGAAGAGAAATCAACAAAGATTAGATGGTATATACATTTCAACAGATAAAAGAATGTTACAAATACAAAGACTTAAGTGGCCCTAAATTGATTAAGTCCTAAGGTATTTTTCAAAATGGTCTTTCTAGGATCATAGCATAGTTTAAGAACTTTGATTATAGAGTCTGGGTTCAAAGCACATCATCTGTACTACTTACTACTTGTGCAACATTCAGCAAGACACTTCAACTCACCATGTCTCAGTTTCCCCCTCTCCATATATTGGCAATGATAACAGTACCTAGTACATAAATTTGATGTGATAGTTACATTATTTAGAATATGTAAGCTTCTTAGAAACATGACTAGCACATAGAAATTATGATGTAATTGTTAGCTATATTTCTATCTTCAAATCTTATTTTTTGTGTGGATGTCATAGATGACCATGGAAATAAAAAGGGCTCATATGCTTAAATTAGTGGGTGAGCAATTGATCGATATTTCCATCATACTCATGCTTTGCCATTTTTTAACTCTCATAGTTGGAGGTCAGAACAAATCAAATATTAGTTTTCAGCCATTATAACCCATAAATCTATATATATGTTATTAGACATGCAATGTTTTAATAGCAATTTTTACAAAAAAATGATTCTTTCAAAAGAACATAGTTTTGGTTATTATAAGAAATTAGAAAAAAAGATAGCATATTTTTTATTCTGCTCATCTCATTTGAAGTACTCTCTACTTATCTCATATAGCTAGCACAAATGTTGTTAAATCCTGTGTTTTAGCCTAGAAATAAGTAAATCTCATCATTCTGTAATCACTGTCATACTGGACATCTTTCTTCCAGAATATATAGTGCCTACGCCTTCACAGATATGTCAAATTGAACTGAGCTTAAAATAAATATCATATATATTTTGTCATGAGGTGCTGATGTACATTAAACTAAAATATCACTATTTTTCACAGTATCAAATATCTAGTTTATGTAGCTTTTTCTTGCCCATAAAAAGAAATAATGAAAGTAATGTTTTGAATAAGGTCAAAGAGATATGTTATGGAAGAAACAATATATTATAACTGACTATACTTTACAATTTAAGTATTTGAAAATACATAGGTCCTCAGTTAATATATTGTAATAACTGAATAATAAATAGCAATATTAATAGTAATAGTCATGGTCATAATAATAATATTATTACTATATTTCAGACATCTGTTGTCTTCTTTGCATTTCTCTTTGAGATCCACTAAAATAAAGAAAGAAGAAAGAGAGAGAGACAGAGACAAACAGAGTAGTCTCTTCCCTTCCTTATACTCTGTCCTGGCTGTGCCCTGCATTTCCTACATCATAGATTCAATTCCCAAGTACATCTCTCAACTTCACTTCCTTAATTTTCCCTGGACTTTAAATTCCTTATCATGCAAAACAATATGGTTCTATTTTAGATTCTCCTAAATTTATGGAACCAAACACATCACATTTCATAATTGCCAACATGTACTTTTCTTAAAAACTGTGGCAAGTTATGGAATATAACACTGCCACCAACAAAACCCACTATCTATGACACTCCTCCTTCTGGAGAAGTGATATCTTCAGTCCTTGAGATGAGAGGAAATTCCTAGCCTCTGTTTTCTGCCATATTTTTTATACCCTCAGACCTGGTAAAACCCTTTATCTCTCTTTCCTCACGTGTAGTTCCACTTTCAGCCATTGGGTGAGGATTTCTACTTCCCTAAAGGATATGGAGTTAGATGGTAGGTTAGAGTGGGGCATATATCAAATTTTTGTACAGGAACAGATCATGTAATCACTGTCTCCTCTCTCATATGTCTTAATTACTGCATGACAAAAGCAACATTTCTATCACAAAGTTTTTTGTGCATTTTTATTTTAAATGTCTATGCTCTAACTATTGAATATAGGTACATAGACACTTAGTTTCTTTTGTTCTGAGTATACCTATAGCTTTTCATATCTATGCTGTATTGCCTGGATCCTATTCAGAAAGAGGTTGTTAAACTGAATGGTCTCTGCCAGTAACCAATTCTGGCTACTAAAAACAGAACCAAATGTTCTAGCTTTTCCTGAGGACCATTCTGATAAACTGTAAAACCTTGCTTTCTTGGTGTTCTACCTTAGTTCCACACCCCAAATATGAACAGGTGTCTGAGGTTCATCTCTATTATCTGGATCTCTCTCTTGCTTCTCTTAATTTGTCTTCTCCAACTGGAAGAATCCAGTGCTTTCTTTGGGTCTATGGTGAAGTCTGAATTTTACTAAGGCTTCCTTCGGTCAAAATTGTCCTTGTAGCAATATGCTCCAAATTAGCTTAACATTCCAGTGTGTGTTTCATAGAATAATACCTTCCTGCAAAAGCTCCAACAAACATGAAGATTCTTCTCTCCTTAAAGCATGATCACAGACCTGGTCTCTCTCCTATGCGATACATATATAACCAGTGTGGTCAGGTACTCAGCTACATAGTAGCATATTTGTGGTTTGAAGAACATACATTATTCCTAAAAGAGACCTGCGTATGGAATGCTGGAAAGAAAAATTTCAGGATGAAGTGGCCTAAATTATAAACATAATTCTCCTGGAAGGCTGGCATATAGGAAAAGGTCTTTGGAAGAGAGAAGGTTAATGATCATTTGTTAGGAAAGGAAGCATAGAACTATTCCGGGTGGTTTATGCATCTAGATATTGAAGGCACTGAAAATACTGAAAAAGTTTAAGCAAAGAAATATTGTAAATCAGGAGCTAAATCCATTTGTGAATCATGGAGAGAGAATAGAAAAGAATTATAGAGCTGAATGGCCTGAGATCAAAAGGAGTAGGTTCTATCTATTATCCTTCTGTCTATCTATTATCTATCTAGCTATCCAGTCTATCTGACTTTCTACTTACCTATCTAATGAAGACTAATTTGGGAAGAGGAAATAATTCAGAAGTGCCAATAGGAAACTATTTAGTTATTGGCCATGTCCCTTGCATTGAGGTACAATGGATGTGAGAGAAAAATTAGCTTCAAATTGTTCAAAGTATTGGACAAATGGTTTTCTTAAGGGGCAATGATATTTCCTAAAGTCAGTATTGTGAAGAATATATTTTTATAAGAAACAGAAGGCAGAAGAGGGTTTTCTGATCAGAGAGCAGGATTTCCAGAGAGTACTAGGATAGGTTTGAGTTGGAAAGGAATCAGAATTGGATCAGAGCAGGAAATATGCACAGGAACATGGGGAGACTTGATTCTCATAGTCACAGAAATAAGCCAGGGTATGAAGCACAAAAGGACTTGGGCTTAGAGGAGGAAGGACAACTATTTATTCCTTGCACTATGGTGTGAAATGTTTAGTCCTCAGAGTGAGATGAGGGGATAATACAGGCAGACTTCACTCAGCAGAATGGTACCCTTGAGATTGTTAGCAGTGTTAAAAGACAAACTGGGGCATATTAAAATTTTTAAGAGTTTGCTTGAGCAAAAATCAATTTGAATCAGGCAGTGACAAACCAGATTGGTAAGAATTACTCTGCTGCGGAAACTAGCAAAAGCCTTTGAGAGAGAAAAGGTGGAAGCCAAGTAAGGCAATTATCGAGTGGCTGTCGCTTAAAACCTACTTGGCTGTCTGTGATCGGCTGCTCTTAGATTTTGATTTTGTAACCTTGAAGTGTTTACAGACTTAGATTTGGGTTTACTTAGGTGGGCACCAGGGCATTAGAGCACCTCAGTCTAATGGCCTCCTTGTTTAATTTAAGAGCAGCCAACACAGGGGTTCTTGAAGGGAAATAAATGCTAACAGCTTGCCAAATTTGCTCCTTAGGCCTCTCCCATTTCATAAAATAACCACCCTCAGAATTTAAGTAAGCAAAGCCATCCCTTGTGAGTCTGACTTTAAATACGCAGCTGTATTGAGTATATTGATTTAGCTCTTTCTTCGTTTAGATTCTGTCATCTTAATAAGCTGATTCACATTAGGAATGCCTATTAGAATGAAATATTTTCCTAATGTGCACACATGCCAACTCCTTATTAAAATAATAAAAAGAACTACTTGTTCACTGGATTTAGATTATTATGTTCTACATATTTGACTTAAAAAGCCATTTGCTCAATGACTACCATATGTGAATACACTTACAAAATTAAATAAAAAGCAAGAATAAATAAGACTAGATATTAAGCTAACAGGATGGGCATGGCAATGATGTTTTGCAACCTTTGTACATGTCATTTTCCTTCAAAAAATATTATAACTGAGTTTATAAAGCCTATTACAATTTTAAAGATTGTTTTAAAGGTTCTGGTGTCTAGTACATATTTATTTACTATAAGATTCTTAAGAATTGTTTCATCTAATAAATAAAAATCTATTTTAGTGGGAACAAACTAAGCACAAATAAACAAGCACTTATATGGATAGCAAAGAGAGATAAGTGAGGACTTCCTGGGAATGCCATGGTAATTAATCTTATTGAACATTTAAAAAACCCATAAACCTATCAGGTTTACAAAATAAGCAGCAGAAACCAGGTGTTTGACTTAAAATGACAGTGGTAATGCCAGTAGGTAGAGGTTTAGTAGTACTGGGGATTTCCTTTCAAGTGCTAAATTTGTCAAAATGATAATAGCAACAGCAATTAAAGCTTAACAGATAAAAGGTGAGGCCTGTAGCTGTTGGTTTAGAAGCTAAGGGCCGCAATTAAGAAACAGTACTTTCAATTGTATCTGTAAACATTAGTGACTAGTTTCAGATTTTTTTTTAAATGCTGTTAATAATGTGTACAACTGGAAAATTAAAACTTAGTTTTTAAAAGTTTGAAACGTGTAGGTTCTTTCCTTCAAATTTTAAAAGTGCATTTAAAAAATTGCCATTCATGTTCAGAGAATCCCTGTAAGCCATATTGAATACCTTAAAAATAATTTTTTTTCCCCACCAGTGGTTTTATAATGTTATCTCGTCAGCTGGTCCTTAATGTTGGCCCTATTGATTTTTTTCAATGTTTTCTAATGTTAGGCATGTTACAAAACCTAAAAGAGAACTTAGAAATATAATAGTTTTCATTTCGTACTTTTCTTTAATACACTTGTAGGTCCGGGGGAAGGAGTGTCCTGGGCCAGGGGTGAATAAACCAGTGTGACCGAATCAGTCTAGAGAAAGGCTAGATTGGGGGAAACCCTTTTACTGCGCACGGTGAGGTTCAGCCCCGTCCCGCGCACTCTCTCCTTTCTCCCCATCCCCACTAGCAAAAGCCGGCGTGGTCCTCTCAGTCCCCTGAAGTCACGGCGGTTCCCGGTGACTGACAGGCGCCAGGCCAATTAGGCAATGGGTGGGGGAGCAGAGAACAGCCTCTCTGTGTCCCTTGCCGGAGGCTGCAGGAAGCTGCAGCAGTATATGTAAACAGGCTAAGGCCAGGCAGGGGATTCTGGAAATACTGCAATTTATGCCACAACACCTATGACAGGATAGCATCAGTTATGTACATGATGAAACAATTTTGATTTGTAATATAAATCATTGACTATGTCATTTCACCTTGTTTTTTTTTAGAACATTGTTGACTATCCATAGTTATCTTGCTTATTTGTTTGATTGTGTTCTCACTCATCCTCTCTACAATATTAACTCCATGAGGGCCGAGACTGTCATTCTTATTCACTAGCCTATCTCCAGCCCCTAGCAGAATTCTTAGCATATGTTAGGTGCAAAGAAGGTAAAGAAAGAGGGAAGGAGGAAGGAGAGAAGAAGAAAGGAAAAAAGGAAGTAGACAAGAAGGTATTTGGAGGACTAAGTAGTAGCCAACCTGTACTGAGTATGTGGTAGCAGCTTAAAGCTAATCTCTGGTTGTGTATATTTCTACCAAAGGAGTATGTTTTCTGACCCTTACACTTTAATGTAGCCTACACATTTGCCCAGTAAAGGAGTGAACTAACTTACCTGCCTCTCCATAACTACACAGATGTGATGGACTTTCTTTAAAACACAGGAGCACTGAGCTCTGATTCTAAAACTCTTGTGATTCTCACATGGTTATGATTAGTTTAAGGAAAGTAGTTTGCAAAGGATGAGGAAATGCTCAGAAAACTTGAACATATGAGTGGTTTGAACTCCCTGAGTTAACAATTGCTGTTTTCTCCTGTTGCCACCAAGGAGAATAAAGAAAAAGACACAGAACTGGAAGATTCCACTCCCTCTGTCCTCCTCCACTCCACATCCATAGTCTCAAAACCATGGCCTGCCTTGAGACCACCAAAGTCAACCCCATGTATCTTTTCTCTTTTATAAGAATCAGTATAATAATCTTAGGTTTCTGTGTTTTGCCATATCCCCTGAAATCAAAACCACACATCTCTATAGCAGGGAGACAATCCCTGAACCCACCCCTGGCACCTTTTCTTCTCTTTCCAGTTTTATTTATCTTTAGATAATTTATCATTATCTGAAATACTGTATATTTTACTTATATATTTCTTTGTTCCTCTTGTTGTCGGGCAGCTGCATCTGGGGAAGTCTCTCCCTGCTTACTAGTTGAAACCTCAACCTGGATGGGGGACGGTTCTTGACTCTGAATGAGAAAGAATTCTCTCGAGTAGGTAGGAGTGTAGGTAAGGAAGGAATTCATTAAAGTGAGAGTAGCCCTGAATGGCTGCATCCGGGCAGGCAGCAGAGAGCAAGAAAGGACAGAGGGAGGAAATGGAAGCTCACTGAACTGTTGCTCAGCAAATGGCAAATCCCTTGCCAACTCCTGAATATGCGTCCAGCGTCTGCTTGAATATGCATGGTGTGAGATCTAAGGTGCCACCATCCCAGGATTTGGGGGACCCACAGAGCACTGTGTGAGATTATGTTCTGAGAACTTCCACTTCTGTACTGGTTTGAAATAAAACAAGGAGAGAGAAAAGGATTGGGCCAAGACTAGAAAGCTGAATGAAATAACAAAGTGACAAAGATATTTACCACTGGGGGTGGAGGTCAGTGAGTTTTTGTTTTTCATGGAGAAGAGTTCAGAGACAAGTGCCATCAGCTTATGCATCAAGAAAGTTTATTTGATATAAGAGACTGCACACTCTGGCAGGAGTGAGGGTGACCTCAAAGAGGAGAAGCACTTAAGGGTTTAGGGTTTGGGGTTTAAAGGCTCTTTTGGGTAGGTGTCAGCCTAAGGCATGATGTATAAAGGTGGTTCATAAATCCTTTGACGTTTTATATTAAGAATAGGGTTATTTAGGTGACTGTTGGTCAGGATCTCGACATTCTTTATCCACGTACGTTCATTTACCCTTTGGAGGTCTACCTCCTGTCCTGGTTACAAAGTTACTTAATTGATTTAGGGGCTGGAAGAAAAGGAAGAACAATATATAAATTAAGTTAAAGAATAACCTGGGCCTTTTTTGCATGCAAGTAGATTTTACAATGACATGACCCGTGCCCCATGTCCTTGCCCTACCTCACTCTCTTCCAGCGTATAAATTCCACATGAGAGAGCTTTTTATCTATCTTGTTATTAGCTGTTTTCAGTCTAGGACAGTGTCTGATGTATAGTAGATAGTCAAAAAAGATCTGCAGAATGGAAGATCAAATAAATGAATGAAGGGTAATAATAAGGAGAATAAAGTAATCTCGAGAGGAACACTTCCTTTTATTTTTTATTTTGGAACAAAAAAGAAATATAGTACCACAACACTGAATCATTCCTGAGTTACTACAATTCCTCATGCAATTTTGAGAGTTCTATTACATCAAAGCTAAATATATACCCCTTCTGGGTGGCTGTGTGTCTGAGTTCCCTTGATGACATATATTCTGTTAGTATTTCTATCTTGTCATATGACTCTAACCTCTGTGGAACCCAAGATGCATGTAACATTATCTTGAGTTAGGAAAAAATGTGAAAATTTTTATTTTTCTTTTAGCTTTAGTGCGTTCACCAGAACACTGGTAAATTTGGGAAATACCTTCATTATTTTACAATAGATAAATGGAATTATGAGTGACCTCCTTGGCTGAAGCTTCATCATAGGATACTTGAATAACAATATATCCACTGAGTCTGGCCCTGCCATGAATCACTAGTTCAGAAATAATTGCACGTTTTGAGGAGCCTAGAGTGGAAAGTTTTTAGAACCAGTACCAAACAGCAAAGGGAGGAAATGTAAGGAACTGTCAAAGTCCTGTGAGTTGGGATGCACAGGACCAAAGAGTGCTTAATGTATTACTGTACACTGGGGAAAGAAATCTACTTATATTTTCTATAACACTTTCTCCCCGACAATCAAACCCTCATCACTTTAAGGCTACCAAAACTTTGTATATCTAAAGCAATTTTTCCCTCATGGTAGAAAAGTCATAGAAAAGTACCTAACTCCCTTACTTAGAACACCCCAGACTGTGCCAAAGCTCTCATCAGGGCATCTACAGTGGAAGAAAAATTTACTAGGAAGTATGTTTTAAGTTGGCTATTTCATTGACCAAAAATGGAATAAATGAAAAACATGTATCACAAATACTGATGAATGAAGGAATGAATCACCTTTTTCCTGTGCGCAGGCATGGCCCAGTACAGGTGAACAGGCTTTCCTCTAGAAAACTCACTGTCCAGGACCATGAGTTTTTCTGAGGCACACTCATTAAAACAGCATGCACAACTTAAATTGTATAATCATGATCTAATCAAAATCAAGCTAGTCTTATGCCAGAACCAGCATTCAGAAAAGAAGGCAAAGTCTACTTTCTTGGTTTATCTAGTACATGATTTTGGTAAAGTATTAAGAATAGAAAGGAATATATAGCAGAAAAGGTGAAGTTTTGCCCCAACATCTTCCATCTCCACTTCCTTAGAAAAGGGTGTAAGAATAAAAGCCACTAAGATGTTACTAAAATTCCTGACTAGACCCTAGTATCACTGTATCCTAAAAATTATCACAATGCTAGCCTTGCAGATCTTTATGAAGAGCAGAGAGACGCAGGATCAAATAGACTGCCTGCCTACCACCTGGGAAAAGTCATTTTCCATGATCTAACAAATAACAGATGGAGAATAACTGAGATCTCTGTTGCTTCCTAAATAGAAAAGCAGTATTTGTTTTCCCATTTGGCTTATAGGAGAAACAGCTCCAGCCATTAGTAGTTTTGTTAATCCCTCCAGCTGGACTGTGCAAAAGTGTAAGGCTTAAATCTTGCTATGCTATCAACAATATTTATTTATATGAAACAATTAAAGCAGATAAACATTTTCCCTCTTCTTTCTGCCCCTATGGCAGCAAATATCAGCTTAGCCAATGAAATGTGAATATGATACACAAGGGTAGGGACCCCATTATACTATAGAAGTTATATTTAACAATGCATATGCCATTATCACTAAACTACTCAGGGAGCTAGAGATGGGGGCTGGAGGCTCTTATGACACATTTACCAAGTTTCATCATCAGAGTCTTCTCTGCAGCACATCTACACTCAGGCCTAACTGAGCTTTTAACATAGGAGTGTTCCAGAAAGGATTTAAAAAATAGCTCAAAAGCATCTGACAGTCTTTGGAAGTTAGTATCAACAATTGCCATTGATGTATCAACGTCTGAAACATACTGCTCTGCCAAAAGAAACAGTAACACAAGAGTGAATATTCAACCTCGACATACACAAGCTGATGCGGAAATATGCAGTGAATTATTGCAGTAAGAAGCATATTATATAAAAATCATTATTTTTAACTTTAGATGATTACCTTTGAGTGTACACTATATGTTGTCTTGCACATAACTATATGTCTGCGTGTGTGTGTGTGTGTAATCTTCACAACCATGAGGGACTGATGTTACTATCTTCAGTTTCTAACTGAGGAAATACTAAATGGTTTGCCAGAATTTATAGAGCTCTTAAGTGACATTGGTAGAACCTGAATCCAGAGCTGGCTGGCTTCAGAGCCTGTGTTTTTTTATTATACTGCTTCTCCTTAAAAGACACATTGTAATGCACAACTCCACGTAGTGTGATCTACTGCCTCTGTATGTAGGAGAATCTGAAAGACAGTGGACACAGCTATGCAGTCAGGCAGATGGATAGAAATTTTTGAAAAGTCTTAGAGAGCTCTTTTATATAACAGGCGATTGTTAAAAGCAATAGAGTAGAAAAAAGCTACAGCCTCAGTTCATAGGACAGAACACAGAGCAGAAAAGCAGTTTGATGATTTTTCTCAACCACACTTGGATAGACTTTTATCATCAATTGGTGCATTAATTCTGTCTTGCTCTTGGAAACAGTCATTTGCTTAATAGCTCCTTTGTGAACAAGGGACTTCATGCACAATCCCAAATGGTTTAGCTTCCAGCTGGGGAGGAGTTCCATCAGAGGAAGAAAAGTCAAGCTTCATTTTTCACAAATGATATGAGGACAAAAGTTGGAACAAACTACCTCACTATTTTTGTTGGGAAAGAGCCCTGTTTTATTTTGACATAGGTCATGGAATGTAGGAGGCCATTTTCATGTGGAAGTCATTTCCTTTAGTCAGTATAAATGGAACAAAGAAAATGAATCAAATACAAATTGTCCTTTTAAAGTTCAGACTTTCTGGGTCTTACTGTGAGATTTTTGTATCGCAAAATTTGGACTAAACACTAAATACCTATCTTAACTTTATAACTTTATATCTTTGAAATGGTTAAAACAATTTTCCAGTAACTGAAAATCTGGATTTTTCATAAGTTTGCTTCTTTGTCCAACTGCAGACTTAAAATGATCGATTAGGTGATTATTAGATATAATTAATTATATTACAGAAATGTGAAAAGAGATATAATTGAATGGTTATAATTTTCTTGTCAGGTGATAAAACAGGAAGAGCTTGTCAAGGATCTTTCTGATTGTACTTTGTATGATCTACTGAAATACGATGATTTTAACTCTGACAAGCACCTGGATCTTGAAGAATTGTATAGAACATTCCGTGAGTATGAGATTCATTCTCTAATTCCTCTTAGCTCTTTTTTATTTTTTATTTTATTTTGGTATCATTAATATACAGTTACATGAGCAACATTGTGGTTACTAGATTCTCCCCATTATCAAGTCTCTTTGTTCTTTTTTTCCTGTTTCTTCATACCATATGGTATGGTTGCTTGATCTCAGAGTACAAGTTGTTTCTTAAGAGAAATGATATAACTGAGATAATTTAAGTGTTTGGCTATATTGAAACATATGTAAAAGCAAAAGGATTTAGTAGTTCTACAGTGAAGAGCTGGAAATATTTGATAACCATGGTTATCAGTTCTTACTGATTTTAATATAAGACATTAATTCCAGAATGGTGCTTCCAAGGTAATTTTAGAGTAGAATCATTGCTTGATTGGTTGTTGCCATATATCATATTTAATTATTTACATGGTGAACTACTTTTTTTTCTTCATTGAGAAACCAAAGTAGATTAATAGATGGAGTTTGCATTTATGTTAATAACAATAATTTGCATAGGAATGAAAATTATCTTGTTTCCTTGAAATAATTTATAAATGTTTAAATTGCTTAAAGACTTCTTACAACTGACTATTTCTGTTTTATAAAGCAGAGTTATAAAGATGATTTGGTTAAAAAAAAGTTACCTTCCAGGTTATGCCTTAAAAACAATTCTGAAAGAAAAGACTAAGAAAGAAAAAACAGACAGGAAAGATTTAGGAGCTGTGTACAAGACAAAGAGAAAAGAAATTAAATTAACTGGTTGGTATTTGAAAATCACCAAAGAATCAAAATTAAACAGGACTTAATATATCACTGAAACCAATGTTTTGTGTGTATATATATATATAAACATTCATATATATATATATATATATGATATATATATATATGAGTGTGTGTATGTATACATACATATATATATATACATATATGTGTATATATACACTTGTATATGTTGCTTTCCAAAATATATTAGCATCCTAAAAGGCAGGGAATACAATATATACTTAATGCAAAAAAAAAAAACCTCTTTTGAATTATTCCTCTGCCATCTGTCAGCTGTCTGATATTGGGAAATATACTTAACTCTGAAAATTCATATATCAAGGATAGTAATATTTTTATTATATGATAATTTTATATTAAAACATTGAATTATATTTTATGCAATATTTGGTAAAATCATATATGTGAAATAGGTGCAGGTTACAAAACATAAAGGTAAGATATCAGTATGATCTGCAGATTAATTAAATTGTATTTCCACTTTAAATTTTAAGGCAGAATGTAAGATAGGATGACTGAGTAAACAGTTAATCCTTTAAATGTGTGTTGCAAAGCAAGACTACTTTTCAAAGACACCAATAAGAAATCAGCATTATTAGTCCAAACTTTATCTGAAGAAACTGAAAGAGAAAAGTTAAAGAACTAAGTGGCTGTGTTTATAACCAAACCTATGTCAGACTACTTATGAAGCCTGTGATTTCCACCAAATTCTGATCTGTAGTAGGCATTGCTTTGTGTACTCAGTGTGACAGGAAGAAAATATTATAATTTTTCAGGGAAGAAATTGTATTTATATCATATGTCATATCATATCATGTCATATCATATCATATCATAGTAATACTACCATGCAAGATAGAAGGGGATAAATGCCCTAGAAAGGCCTATATAAAATAATAAATGAGAATTGAGAACATAATCTCCAGCTTTGGGAATCAAGGAGACTTTATGCATGGTAGCAATTGAATTTGGTCAGGA
The DNA here is from genome assembly GCA_032199065.1 of Smutsia gigantea. Classification (NCBI taxonomy): domain Eukaryota; kingdom Metazoa; phylum Chordata; class Mammalia; order Pholidota; family Manidae; genus Smutsia; species Smutsia gigantea. Next base: position 57,526 of record JAVSCE010012254.1, on the reverse strand, counting down.
TGAGTGGTTTGGGGCCTTGAGAGATGGGAGATGTACAAAAGGAATAATAGCATAGATAAAAACTCAAGCACACAACATACAAAGGTATTTAGAGAAGCTAATTCAACTGCAGAATCTGTTCTAGGTCTGAAATTCCATGAAATTTTTATCAATTATTGTTACTATTTTACTAAGTTATTTTATTAAAGCAGTCTAATCAGTCCATTCCTATCCCTCACACTCATACTATGAGGATGCATGGATTTGACTAGTTGAAATCTGTAGCAATAGCAAAAAATATTTTTAATGGTATACAGTTTATCAAGCATCAATAAGATCATTAAACAGATACATGTGTGTAGGACTTTTATTCCGAATGTACTCACTGATGGTGGAATGGTGGATCTAGAAACTAAAAAAATGAAAATAAAGTTTGAACAATGATTGCTAGCAATATCATAAAAAGATCTTGACTAGAATATTGATGCTCGTGCTGATCATGGGGAGAAATGATATTGCATAATAGGGTAGATTTGTTGTTGCTAAGGAAGGCAAGGTAGATCAGTGTATTGTTCTGAAAATAAGTTTTACAATTTAGAAATCTGAATCATTAATAAAAGCATTCAATAGAGAAAGAGCAAAATGTTACCAGTAAATGAGCTAAATTATACTAGGAACTATTGAATTTGGGCAAAAGAAAATCTATATGATTTTGTTAAATAATAAAAGGTAATATGGTAACAATTTTATGGAAATTATTTATAGTAAACTCAATTAATTTTGTAATGATTCTTCCAGTAGGTCAAAATTGTGTAATGCAAAATGTCTACGTTTTAATATTCTAGTCATAAAAAGTATTAGGAAATGAAAGCACATGGAAATCAGCAATTATATGATGAGTTTTCCCTTCTTAGATAGTCACAAACTATTCCTTAACAATGATAACATGATGTTCACATAATCATTTAGAGAATGAAACTTTTTTTCTAACTAATGCTGGTGTATGAGATATTTTAAATTCCCTGTGGTCTTGCTAAGTGGTTTTCTGGAACGTTTTACATTTTCAGGGTGGTGCCCTTATTTAAGGGGGGTACCAAGCTATTTAATGACCCTCGGAGATAGCAAAACTAACTTGTATGGACTGTATCTGCATTAGCAAGAAGGTATTTATACTTAAATGTGAATAGTAATTATTTATCTATTTCTTTCTTGCCATCTCTTATAATACTTTACAATGAAACCCACTTGGTTTTGTGAAGTTTAATGATAGGCTTTGTATACAAAATGATTTCAGAAAGTTACTCTATTATGAAATACTAAGGTAGCATCATAAATAAAAAATATCTAACAATAGTGAGAAAAGCAATCTATTCAAAACTCATGTATTAAGTACCTATGTGTATAGAGTGCTGTGATAGTTAAGAGTGACTCGAAGAGATAGGTTTCCTTTCTCTGAGGAATATATAACCACAGACAGATAATGATAAAAATGACAGATATAGTAAGGGTAAAAAGTAATTATTTTTTACATCCAGAATGCATTCCGCCAGATAGTTCATAAAAACATAGCCCAGAAAACTAGGAAGTCTCTAAAGGAATATCCAGAAGAATAAACTAAGGCCAGAGCAGCTAATAAACTTATCTTGGTTAATTATTTACTGATAAATATGAAGTTAGATAGATTTTTTGAGTTCCAGTTTATTATTTTTTCCTACCATGGTTTAAAGTGGAAGAAACTAATGTGAAGGGTAATTTGAAAATAGGAAAAGATTACTAGTAAGTAAAAGCACATCATTAACTGATATAGTGTTACTATAGTAGTTATAAGATTTTCTATACAAAGCTTTTTTTTCTCCTTTCTGGGAAAAAACAAATTATTTTAATATTTTCCAAAAGGCATTGGAAGGTATTTTTAATTTTTCACAGAATTTTTGGCATTATTCAAAAATCCTTTGATTTTTTTTATTATTTTTATTTTTATTTTGCCATTATTAATATACAATTACATGAGCAACATTATGGTTACTAGACTCCCCCTATTATCAAGTCCCCACCACCTACCCCATTGCAGTCACTGTCCATCAGCATGATTTTTATTAAGGTATTTAAGATAAATCCTCTGTGTAAGCATCAAAAATAGTAAGTCATGTCATGTTTGGTTAACAAACTTAGAAATCTAATGGAATTCAGTAAATTTTAAGTGACGTCAGTGACGTAGTTTTGAATACTTAATCTTCTTGTCAAATGGTGAACATCTCTCACCCTGGCATTTTGTTGTCTTGAATATTTTCAGTAAAGTGTGTAAATTTTTTAGTGCAAAGATTTCTTGTAGAATTAAAATTGAATTAATAGTACCATTATTAACTATGAGTACTTGTATTTACATACAAGAACTCAGCATTTTATTTTCTTTCAACCTAAAATTAAGTTAAAATATTTGATAGTTTAATTTGCATGGGACATTGTATTTTTGCCTTAAATCTGTAGGTAGAAGCAATTGATTAGCCATCAGACAAGATGACCATACACGGAATTGAGACATTTAATTTCAGAAGTGATGTTCAAAAAATATTTATATATACTTATTTTTGCTGTCCAACTGAACTCAATTCAGATGATAAAGTGCAGTTATATGGTTCTAGGAATTGGCTGTTTTCATTTGGACTCTCTAGATAACTAAAAATGGTGCAATTGACTACCCAGATGTGGGATTTTAAAAAAATGCTTCTATATACATTATTTACCAAGTTAAATCATAAATAGCTTTGACTGTAATACTAAACCTTAAAATTATATGAAATGAGGAGTCTGTGTAATTCTGATAGATTCTTGAAATCCTATTATACTGTTATGAGTTGCACTTCCCAAAACCAAAATATATACTTAAGACATGTATGTGTTCTGGTGGTTCAAGCTCTAATGTCACACTTACATAAATCTCTACTAATTCCAAACGATCTTTTTGTGTGGAAAGATCCAAAGGAAGATGTGTTTCTACTAAGTATAAAATAATTAGGTCTTTGCAAGCATAATGCATCAACTCTGAGCATTTATATTGAAACTAATTGTATAATAGCTCTCTCTTCTTAAAAAGAATATGTAATCAGGATTGTAAAATTCTAAAATATAAGAAGCATGGAACAGTTACTTTAAATCACCTAACAATTCATTATCATATTCAAAATGTCTTTATATCCCACTTTATGTGAAACACTTTGAATGGAATATAGATTTGATAATGACATTATAAGGAAAAAATTCATTTTTCTAGGAAATCACAATTGCTGTAATAAAATATTACTTATTAGAACAGTCTAATGACTAAAGTAATAAAATATGAATATATGTTAACATTCATAGATATTAGATCATTAGGGTTTGAAAGACTTACATTCAAGAAAAACAGCAAAAATCAGAGACCAGAATTAAGACTATTGCAGTAATATGGGTTAAAGGTGACATGACCAGAATAGAGGAATAGTAGTAATATAACAGGAGGTAGCCATAGTTAGGAAATAACTTTTAAGCAGCATCATCCTAGTATAGTGAGTGATTACATGTGTATGGGAGAGAGACAGTAGGGTCAAAGATAATGTCCAATTTTCTAACTTGTATACCAAGGTGGATATTGATGCTATTAATTAGGGTAGGGAACACAGGAAGAGAAGCAAGTTTGGGGACATCTTGGGTTAAATTTTAGACATATTGGCATATTCAGATAGAAACATTTGGTTGGAGAATATTGTGGCTGAGAGCTCAAGAGGGAGCTCTGGGCCACAAACAGATTTATGGGTCATGTAGTTAAATGTGATGCTCTAGCAGGGAGCGGGGCACTCAAGGTGAGAATGTAAAGAGAAGAGATGGACAGAAGCGATAAAGAACTAAAACTGCAAACAAAACAAAGCCAACCCCTTAGAGAGGTAGGAAGAAAACCAAAAGAGCACCTTTTCGTAATATTTTAATTAAGGATTGTTGGACAGCAATGTCAGAGGCTGAGTTTGAAACAAGAAAGTATCTGACAAATAAATGGCCCCTGGACCGACAGTGAGGAAGCAGGTGGCTTTGTCACAGCTCTTTTAGCAGGAGTCAGGGCAGAGGCAAAGGTGCTGGCGGTTGGAGGTCGCGAGGAAAAAAATGGAAAAAATAGAATGTTGAGCAAAGAAGTAGATCACATAAGCATCTATCAAGTATATATACATATAAAAAAACAAAATCCATAAAACTCATGCCTGGTTTTAGCAGCTAGCATGGTAAGAAGGGGTAGGTACACAAGGTGAGAGGGCATGGAGAGAGCTACTGTGAAATTACACACCCACGGCCACTGCGGTATGAAACCCCACAACAGCTCTTAGGGCTCATTGGGAAAGTAATTCTTCTACTGCATACTTTGATTACAAAGTTAATTCACATATTTGCTTATATGGTTATAACTTTTTCTATGTTAGAGTTTATAGATAGGCCTTGACAGTTTTGGGAAATACAGCTCAGCGCTGTTCACTCACTGAGCTTTTAGACTGTGTGTTGGTTCTGCAGACTTTACGAGGAAAAGACTGTTCACAATGATGGTTGAGTCCCAGCCTATAGCCTTGTATTCCAGAAGGACAGTTTTTTTGGTCCTAGGCAAAATAAATTATTTTTATACACCAACTGTTAATAGAAAGACAACAGGTAAGGCAATACCAATTTGAACTATAGCTTTTAAAAGAATGAAAGCCTTAACTGCTTCCCATTTTAGTATGACCCTGTCTTCCCATTAAGATTTCCTTCACCTGTTGTAGCTAGCGCCCTTACGTTTCTCTTCGTGCCTACGGCCTCTGTCATTCTTCACACTGGTCTCTCACTGGTGAATTTTACTGGCTTGGCCTAGCCATTTTTAACTTTTAAAAGTATACATTACTAGATATTTCAGCTTCTCTTTTATTTCAAGCAGAACACTTGTGTTTATTTCTTAGATACTCTTTTTGTCACATAGATATTGAGAATAAGGTCTTTTCTGACACAACGTGAAACTGAAATAAAAAGCAATAAAATGGGACTTGATCAAGCATTCTTATTTTGCACACCATACCACACCTTGTCAATTATAACTAGTGCATCTTACTTAAAATTATTTTCCCCCGACTTCAGCATAATATTCTGTGGTAGAGTTTGCCTGAGGTTGTTTGGGACTTTCAAAATAATTTCTGTAATTCATTGGCACTTTGGCTTTGTTAACCCCATTTCTTTACACCAATTTCGCAGAAGCTTCTTGGATTGAGCCTCACATTGTCCTTGTGTGGTTCAGAGACCCTATCTGTATGGCATCTTCTTCAAAATGGCTTTACCACGGAGTTGGCTAGCTACCGGCTGCCCCCAGTCACCATAGCCTTAGCATCATTTTAAAGTACCTCAAATTTACAAACTGAGTTTGAGCTAATGGGATTTCATTTTTAACTGGTCAGATATTGTTCAACAATTTAAAACACTGTGCATGTAATATATATCATGTTTTAATTACTAGCTGTTTTCTGAAATCCCTTCTCTAGGTTAGTCTGAGAGAATGCATTTCATTTAAATTTTCCTGCTGAAAGTGTCTTTATACGATTCTGCTTCACCAAATGATCTTTCATGGAGGCATTTATCCACCAAGTGAATGTTATTATGAAATATAATATCAAGTACTTTTTAAACATATGATATCAGAGAAATAATACATATTTAAATGATTAATCTTTTGAAAATAATTCTTTAAAAAATTCAAGAATTTGAAAGCTAGTACTTAAAAAACACATTTTGCCAAATTTATTTTAATATATAGATATTATTCCCTTCACTTTTTGTTTAAACCATTAGAGGTCTACTCTCTTAGTTAAGAGAATTCTACTATTTTCATAGAGTAGTTACATGGGTGTAACCAGATATGAAGATTTAAATAGTCCTTGTCAATAGCATATAGAATTCTTATGATTTAAATTGAGTATCTAATACTAACTTGAATACATTCTGTCCTGGGGAAAAAAAGGAAATGAATCAAAACAAAAGAAATGGATTTTTGAATTTTCATAAATTTTAAGCCATATCACACATTTTTAACCACCATAATTCCACATCCTTTATAAAAAGTCCATTTATTTTTGTTGTTATAGAAGTTAAAGAAAAAAAAGGCATAAAAGCTAAATTAGGAATTAATGTTAATTCCATTATTTAGTTACAATCACTTTGATACACACACACACACAAATATATATATACACACATATATGAAAATGTGACTGTATTATTTTTATATCCTCAAAAGTTCTTTTAATTCTACCTTCTTTTAGTTAATTAGATATTGGGAACTTACCTCAGCATAAACAAATGCAGTTTAACATCATATTTTTGATGGCTTGCATTGTGTGAAGTTACCTTAATTGTAAAAGTTATAATCATAACACCCATTTCTTACTACACTCAAGCTATCATTTCTCTTTAAAGATTAACACTGCCCATTTAAAACATAATACCAGCAAAAAATGTTAGTCATTCTAATAATTTTTACTTTTCTAGTAGTCCCATTAAAAAAAGAAAAGAAACAAATGGGATTGATTTTAATAACATTCTATTTAACCCAATATATTGAAAATCATAATACATGATTTATATAACAGTTAAGGAAATATTTTACATTTTTGTCCTACCATGTTTCAAAATCTAGTATATATTTTACATTTACAGCATATCTCGATTTGAATTAGACACATTTAACAACTGCATGTAGTGACTGGCTACCATCTTGGACTGTCTAATGTTGGATGTTAAAAAAACTATCTAAAATTTCATTTCAGTTACTTTAAATATGAGGTTAGCACATATTTCAGTTGTAAATAACAGTATGAACTTCATGTTCATATATACTTTTCAGGAAACCAGAAAAATACACCCTTAGAGGGTAAATGTAATCATCTAACTATATATTCTCAGCATGTTTATTTTAAAAGTAGAGTTCAATGAAATGTATTTAACGCCATCTTATACCAGTGTCTCCCAAATGTTGTATTATCAATAGATCATTTAAATCGTATAACCCCTGTCCACCTCACATTTAAAAAGATATTATCTAATCTTTTAATAATCTTATTCTTAAACTAATGACAAGTTTTTTCCTTTGATTTAAAATAAAGGCACCAATCATGTAAGTCTTCCAGTGAGAATCTATTCAGTCTGAGAATAAAAGTGTACTAGTCTAAGTTATTTTAGTCCAACAGCTAGCAGTGAAACACTTTCTGGGAGCTTATAAACCTCATATACCACAGGATTAAAGTTTTATATTCAGTGTTTTGAAGTATTAAAAATAGCTTCAGACTATTTCTACCTCTGAGAACCTTAGGGGAATTAATGTATTACACTGAATATAACCTAAGAATTCTCTAATGCTTAGGAATTGTTGAAATATTTGGTTGTGCCCAGTGTCATCACAATGAAAAGAAAGGCATGTATTTATGTTAACAAGGTATGTGTAAAATAGCTTATTAATATGCCTTTTAGTAAATTCACTGCATGACATTTTCTATGGCAGTTTAATAGATAGTTCTAAGCCAGTAACAAAATAATTTTTAACAAACATTTTAAGAATTAGCAGAATATATTGTTAATACATATCTGTCTTCATACTTTTATACAAATAATATGATAATTATTAACTATTTAAATTATATATGTCTGACACTCATTTAGTAATGCTCTATCTTTTGACTGTTGTAGTCTATTTTATTCAATAATAGACCTTACCTAAGGAAATTCTATTAGGAACTCTCTCCGTTTAATTTATAATGGATCTTATCTCTGCAGTATTATTGGTGAGTGTATTTTTATTACAATCTACCATTGTTATCACCCTTCATATATTTTGGAATGATAACTTCCTATAATATAAAAAGTATATATATCTTAAATTTCTAATGGATAGTTGCTACATTCTTAGGTGACAATTCAAAAATATATTGAAGTTAAATGAACTTTGTAAGAGAAATGGAAAGGTGGTGCCTAGATCAAGTGCTATGTAGCTGCCTGATGGAGAATTTTCTGAGGCACTGAACACCATACATCACCTGCAATGTACTCACAGAAAACTGGGTTCATCCTAATGGAAACTGTTTCTATAAAAAGGAAAGAAATTACAGTAAACCTGTTACCAGTCAGTAGTATAAATTGATTTTGTTGACCAAATTTGACTTTTGGTGACTAGATAAGACTAAAAGAAAAACATGTATGATGTTTAAAGCATTACTGAAGCTGCAGTTTCAAACCATCTTGAGAAATAATGCACATTTATAGTGACTGCCTAGAGGACATCGAATGATCACTCTCTTTCTTCTGATTGTTGCTATAATTGGTTATTAATGGCAAGAATACTTTATTAAACAAATAAACTAATTCAATTTACAATTATTTCTTATTGAGTACTCTGTTACTTGGAGTATTCTGTTACTTGCATCTGAATTTAGTCCTAATACCCATTCTTTTCTTCTCTTTTTTTTTATTAATATAATTTATTTTATTATCATTAATCTACAATTACATGTGCAATATTGTGGTTATTAAACTACCCCTTCATCAGGTCCCCCCCACCAACCCCATTGCAGTCACTGTCCATCAGCGTAGTGAGATGCTATAGAATCACTCCTTGTCTTCTCTGAGTTGTACAACCCTCCCTGTGGCCCCCCAACATTACGTCTGCTAATCGTAATGCCCCCTTTTCCCTGTTATACCTCCCTTCCCACCCATTTTCCCCAGTCCCTTTCCCTTTGGTAACTATTAGTCCATTCTTGGGTTCTGTAAGTCTGCTGTTGTTTTGTTCCTTCAGTATTTTTTCTTTGTTCTTATACTCCACATATGAGTGAAATCATTTGATAGTTGTCTTTTTTGGCTTGGCTTATTTCACTGAGCATAATACCCTCTAGCTCCATCCATGTTGTTGCAAATGGTAGGATTTGTTTTCTTTTTGTAGCTGAATAATATTCCATTGTGAATATGTACCACATCTTCTTTATCCATTCATCTACTGATGGACACTTAGGTTGCTTCCATTTCTTGGCTATTGTAAATAGTGCTGCAATAAACATAGGGGTGCATCTGTCTTTTTCAAATTGTGCTGCTGCATTCTTAGGGTAAATTCCTAGGAGTGGAATTCCTGGGTCAAATGGTATTTCTATTTTGAGTTTTTTGAGGAACCTCCATAGTGCTTTCCACAATGGTTGAACTAATTTGCAGTCCCACCAGCAGTGTAGGAGGGTTCCCTTTTCTCCACATCCTCGCCAACATTTGTTGTTGTTTGTGTTTTGGATGTTGGCCATCCTCACTGGTGTGAGGTGATATCTCATTGTGGTTTTAATCTGCATTTCTCTGATGATTAGCGATGTGGAGCATCTTTTCATGTGCCTGTTGGCCATCTGAATTTCTTCTTTAGAGAAGTGTCTATTCATGTCCTCTGCCCATTTCTTAATTGGATTATTTGCTTTTTATTTGTTAAGGTGCATGAGTTCTTTATATATTTTGGATGTCAACCCTTTATCAGATACGTTTTTTATGAATATATTCTCCCATACTGTAGGATGTCTTTTTGTTCTACTGATGGTGTCCTTTGCTGTACAGAAGCTTTTCAGCTTAATATAGTCCCACTTGTTCATTTTTGCTTTTGTTTCCCTTGCCCGGGGAGATATGTTCATGAAGAAGTTGCTCATGTTTATGTCCAAGAGATTTTTGCCTATATTTTTTTCTAAGAGTTTTATGGTTTCATGACTTACATTCAGGTCTTTGATCCACCTTGAGTTTACCTTTGTGTATGGGGCTAGACAGTAGTCCAGTTTCATTCTCTTACATGTAGCTGTCCAGTTTTTCCAACACCAGCTGCTGAAGGGGCTGTCATCTCCCCATTGTATATCCAAGGCTCCTTTATCAAATATTAATTGACTGTATATGTTTGGGTTAATGTTTCGATTTTCTATTGTGTTCCACTGGTCTGTGGGTCTGTTTTTGTGCCAATACCAAATTGTCTTGATTACTGTGGCTTTGTAGTAGAGCTTGAAATCAGGGAGCGTAATCCCCCCTGTTTTTATTCCTCCTTCTCAGGATTTCTTTGGCTATTCGGGGTCTGTTGTGGTTCCATATGAATTTTAGAATTATTTGTTCGAGTTCATTGAAGAAAGCTGTTGGTAGTTTGATAGGGATTGCGTTGAATCTGTAGATTGCTTTAGGTAGTATAGCCATTTTGACAATATTTATTCTTCCTAGCCAAGAGCATGGGATGCATTTCCATTTGTTAGTGTCCTCTTTAATTTCTCTTAGGAGTGTCTTGTAGTTTTCAGAGTACAGGTCTTTCACTTCCTTCGTTAGGTTTATTCCTAGGTATTTTATTCTTTTTGATGCAATTGTGAATGGAATTGTTTTTCTGATTTCTCTTTCTGTTAGTTCATCATTAGTGTATCGGGAAGCAACAGATTTCTGTGTGTTAATTTTGTATCCTGCAACTTTGCTGAATTCAGATATTAGTTCTAATAGTTTTGGAATGGAGTCTTCAATTTACAATTATTAACTGCACAACAAATGTGTTATATTCTATGTGACATTATCAAGGTTAGTTACTGTGAATATTAAAGTAATAGATAAGAAACAATATTTTCAACTCTAGGAAATTAAACAAAATAATGCAACTCCAAAATAATATGGAATGGGATAAATCTAACGTATAAAATACCATGGAACAACACCAAAGGGACCATTTTCAGGGATGGATTCTGAGCAGTGATAACTCCTGAATTAAGTATACCTCTAAATGGAGGTTTTGAGGAGAAAGCCAAAGAGAACAGGTGCTTTTCTGCTAAGGAGAGCATATCACAAAGATCAAGGTGTGGGAAATTGCAAGTTGTTTAGGAGTTGACAATGAAGGAAGTACAAAGTGGAAAATGGTGAAAAAAGAGGCTTTGGAGGGAGGTAGGGACTAGATCTTGAAACTCAATGAACAGAATATTGACAAACTGAGATGATCTAAGTAATGATAAGCAGGATACTGGAAGCAATGTGTAATTGTCAGATCTCAGAATTGGAAAGATTATTTATGAAGCTGAGTGCAAGAAGGATTTAAAGAATATCAGAACCAGGAAGAGGAGTAGATTAGTGCAATCAGTGGTGTGCTGAAGTCAGAGATTAAATTTTCAGGAATTTTGCTATCAAGTTGATGTCACATTGGAAATTGGGAATTGACCCATGGCAGGAATCTTTACACCACAGATAACTGACAAATGCTTTAAGTGACAACTGTTACCCTGGGCCCAAACTCAGAGAGCTGGGTTTTAAACATTGGCATACAACTGACTATAGGATGCAGTCTTCTAGGTGATAAATTGTGAAGGACTAAACAAGGGTAATTGGGTAAATAGGAGGGTGTGGATTTAAGGAATATTTAAAGGAAAAGATCCGAAACACGGGGTGAAGGATAAGGCAGTAGATTTCCAGAAATGATATTTAGAATGTATACATTTTGCATGCAAAGTTAGTAACAATCCCGTCAATAAACTTGTTGTGATTTATATTTTTAAAAATCTAAATAAATTATGGCCAGAATTCTTGCTTTGTCAAACTTCATATTCAGAAATATTTTCATTATCTCCAGAAATTTTAATGCAACATTTTATTAGAGTTGAAATAATTTATATATGTGATGCAACAGATTTTTGATAATGAAAAGTTGTTCTGGGCAATTTGTTGCAAAATTTTTGGGCTTCTCTAAAACACTAATTGTTTTTCTTACTGGTGAAAAAATGGAGATTGAAATAATATCAAACTAAATTAGTTAAGCAAACTAAAAACCTAAATCCATGATTGTGTTTATGTACAATTCATATTTCCATTGACACAATTCATTTTATTATAATCATCTTTTATAAGAAAAATTCTACATTAACATTGTGAGAACTACATAGGTTGTAGCTCAACTTTCCCTTACTGATTGCATATTTACTAGAATACATGAGGTGGCAAAATTTTCTTTTGGGATCAGGGTTTATCTTACTGCTATATTGAGTGAGACTTTTTTGCTTATGGGTTGACACATTTCTTATATAAAGGATATTATTATTGTGAAGTCACATTTAAAGTGCAGTTTATTTTCCTGCCCTTTGTAGACATTTTGACACTTAACTATAATTGTATGATTAAATATTTTTAACACATTTTAACTATGTTTAAACAACAAATGAATGTACTGTATACACCCTTGCCTATTCACTTGTTATCACCCTGTATTATAATTAAACAACTTTATTTTAATATGATGTCTGTAAAAGGTTTTATATTAGCACTGCATTCCTAGTCTGTCCAACTTAAAAAGTAGCACATTATCATATATAGCTAAAGATGTTACAAATAAACAGTGGCAGTAAAAAATTGTCATGTGAGATTATACTGCCTCTTTAGTTTGTGCTTTCCAATAAATATTAATACCCAAAAGTTTGGAAACTTGATTCTAATAATATGTAACTGTCACCACGGAAACAGTTTCCTAACACTTAGAAGATATATAATATTAAAAGAGTGTTGGTGTATTTGAACTGGAAATTTCTACAAACAATTTCATCAGGTTTTTCTTTTGATTTTAGCTGAGACACAATTTCAGAATGATGAGAATTGACCTGTGCCAATTTGATCATTAAGAACTGTTAGGTTCTTTGTAGTGACTATCAAACACCTCAAATAGTTAGAGATGGAAGAATGCCTTATCCCACATCCCCAACAGAAGCTGTTTGCTTTGCTGTCAGGTGGCATTATATGAGTGTTGGTATGTATGTTGGAATTTGATGTGAGACTTCCTTTCATCTTTCATCACATTTTAATATTTAAAAGGGATATAATTAAGGATGGTATTATACCATTACTATTGCTAATCTGTTTTAAAATATAGAAAATATAACTCAACATTATAATAACTGAAGGAAGGTACAAATTGCATCAATTTGACTATACCAGTTCACTGGACCCAGAAATATGTACATAGGAATTGAATGCATAATTGAATTATAGTCAGAAATTTATGGTGCAAATTGATTTCTTAAATTAGTTGAATGAGATTCTCAGAGAGAGTTTCAGGATATTCAAGATGGCGGCGTGAGAGGTGAGATGGAGAGCTCCTCCCAAAACCATAAACAGTACAAAAATATAGTGAATCAATACAACTAACCTTAAAACAGCAACAAGAAAGAAGGCTGAACCAGACTGCAAACAGACCTCACGAGTGGAGCAGACCTCATGAAACAGGGTAACTTACGAAAGCCTTAATCTGGTGGGACCCAAGCCCTTCCCCCATCCCAGCTCACCAGCGGCAGGAAGAAAAATGGAGTGATGATGGGATGGAAGACTGGGGCTGCTGAACACCTATCCCTGGAGATCTGCTTTGTGAGCGGAATCCTATAGTGTGTAGTGCACTGGACGTTGGGGAGCTCGGACGGGCAGAGTGCTTGAGAGATTGACATTCCAGCCATTTGTGGAGGGGGAGATCCACACTCAGCTGCTCTGTGTCAGAGGAAAGGCAGGCAGTCTGAGAGGCTTCCTAGCAGTGAGAGAGCTGCGGAACAGGCAGAGTTTACACGGAGCTTGCTGTGCAGGAGAAGGGGGAGCTGGACAATGTTGTCTGGGTGTGCTATGCCCAGCTTGTTGGGAACTTTTGGGAGCTTCAGGTGCTCCACCCCCGGCTGCCTACTCAGCTCCAAGGCCCCACTGTGACACACAGCCTGCCAAGCCTTCCTACTGCCCTGCAGGCACCTGCTTGCAAAGCCGCAGTCACTGCGCAGGCTTCAGGCAGCCAGAAGGAGGTCCCGCACAGAACAGCTAGAGATGCAAAGCACAGAGGTTTACACATGTGCGCTTGGCCCATTGGCTCTGACACTGAAGACAGGCACCACAGACGGGAATCAGGAAACAGATCTTTCCTCCCCCCAGGCACAAGCTCCACTCCCCTACAACCCCCAACCTCACTCTAGGGGCTGAACAGCTCCAGAGACTGGAGTTTCTGTGCATTGGTGGGCACCACACAGAAATATGAAACCACAAAAGAACATGGTTCAGACCAAAATCTCACAAACTCCAGAAAAAGGGTCAAATGAAACTGAACTCACCAATCTTCCTGAAAGAGAGTTCAAAATAAAAATTATAAACATGCTTATGGAGGTACAGAAAAATATTCAAGACTTCAAGAACTAATTTAAGTTGAAGATTCAATCATTAAGAAATTCCATTTCTGAAATGAAAAATACCATGGAGGGATTTAAAAGCAGATTAGATGTAGTAGAAGAGAAGATAAATGGAATAGAAATTAGAGAAGAGGAATACAAAGAAGCTGAGGCACAGAAAGAAAAAAAGGATCTCTAAGAATGAAAGAATATTGAGAGAACTGTGTGACCAATACAAACAGAACAATATTTGCATTATAGGGGTACCAGAAGAAGAGAGAGAAAAAGGGATAGAAAGCATCATTGAGGAGGTAATTGCTCAAAACATCCCAAATCTGGGAAAGGAGATAGTCTCTCAAGCCATGTAGGTGCACAGATCTCCCAACAAAAGGGACCCAAGAAAGACAACAGCAAGACATATAATAATTAAAATGGCAAAGATCAAGGATAAAAACAGACTTTTAAAAGCAGCTAGAGAGAGAGAAAAGATCACATACAAAGGAAAATCCATCAGGCTATCATCAGACTTCTCAATAGAAACCTTACAGGCCAGAAGGGAGTGGCATGATATATTTAATGCAATGAAGCAGAAGGGCCGTGAACCAAGAATACTTTACCCGGCAAGGTTATCATTTGAATTTGAAGGAAGGATTAAACAATTTTCAGATAAGCAAATCTGAGAGAATTTACCTCTCACATACCACCTCTACAGGGCATTTTGGAGGGACTCCTATAGATGGAAGTATTCTTAAGGCTAAATAGATGTCACCCAAGGGAAGACAAAGAGAACAGAATATGATTCATAACATACAAAGAATGCAGGAGGAAGAAAAAGGAGGGGAAAAAAAAGAATCTTTAGGTTGTGTTTGTAATAGTATATGAAGTAAGTTAAATTAGACTGTTAGATAGTAAGGGAATTGCCCTTGAACCTTTGGTAACCATGAATCTAAAGCCTGCAATGGCAATAATCACCCTAAATGTAAATGATCTGAATGCACCAATCAAAAGACATAGAGTCACTAAATAGATAAAAAAACAAGACCCAACTACATACATGCTGCCTACAAGAGACTCACTTCAAACCCAAAGACATAACACAGACTGAAAGTAAAGGTATGGAAAAAGATATTTCATGCAACTAATAGGAAAAAGCAGGAGTACCAGTACTTTTATCAGACAAAATAGACTTCAAAACAAAGAAATTCACAAAAGACAAAGAAGGACATTCCATAATGATAAAAGGGTCAGTCCAACAAGAGGATATAACTATTATAAATATCTATACAACCAATACAGGATCAGCTATATATGTGAAACAAATACTAACAGAATTAAAGGGGGAAATAGAATGCAGTGCATTCATTTTAGGAGACTTCAACACACCACTCACTCCAAAGGACAGATCAACCAGACAACAAAAAATTGAGGAGACAGAGGCACTGAACAACATATTAAAACAGATGGACATAATGGACATCAACAGAACACTCCATCCAAAAGCAACAGGATACACATTCTTCTCAAGTGCACATGGAACATTTTAAAGAATAAATCATATACTAGGCCACAAAGAAAACCTCAGTAAATTCAAAAAGATTGAAATTGTACCAACCAGCTTCTCAGATGACAAAGGTAAGAAACTAGAAATAAATTACTCAAAGAAAATGAAAAAGCCCACAAACACATGGAGGCTTAATAACATGCTCTTAAATAATCAATGAGTCAATGACCAAATAAAAACAGAGATCAAGCAACACATAGAGACTAATGACAACAATAATTCAACACCACAAAATCTGTGAGATGCAGTGAAGGCCATGCTAAGAGGGAAATATACTGCAATACAGGCCTACTGTAGGAAGGAAGAAAAATCCCAAATGAACAGTCTAAACTCACAATTAATGAAACTAGAAAAGGAAGAACAAATGAGCCCAAAGTCAGTAGAAGGAGGGACATAATAAATATTACAGCAGAAATAAATAAAATTGAGAAGAATAAAACAATAGAAAGAATCAATGAAAAAGGAGCTGTTTCTTCAAGAAAATAAACAAATTGATAAACACCTAGCCAGACTTATCAAGAAAAAAAGAGAGTCTATACACATAAACAGAATCAGTAATGAGAAAGGAAAAATCACTACAGATACCACAGAAATACAAAGAATTATGAGAGCATACTATGAAAAATTATATGGTAACAAATGGAGTAACCTAGAAGAAATGGACAACTTTCTAGGAAAATACAACCTTCCAAGGCTGACCCAGGAAGAAACAGAAAATCTGAATAGACAAACTTCCAGCAAAGAACTTGAATTGGTAATCAAAAAACTACCTAAGAACAAACCCTTGACGCAGATGGGTTCACTGCTGAATTTTACCAAACATTTAGTGAAGACCTAATACCCATCCTCATTAGAGTTTTCCAAAAAGTACAAGAGGAGGGAATACTCCCAAACTCATTGTACGAGGTCAACATCACCCTTATACCAAAACCCGGCAAAGACACCACAAAAAAAGAAAATTACAGACCAATATCCCTGATGAACATAGATGCAAAAATACTCAACAAAATATTAGCAAACTGAATTAAAAGTACATCAAAATGATCATACATCATGATCAAGTGGGATACATCCCTGGGATGCAAATATGGTACAACATTTGAAAATCTATTGACATCATCCACTACATCAACAAAAAGGACAAAAACCACATGATCATGTCCATAGGTGCCAAAAAGGCATTCGACAAAATTCAACATCCATTCATGATAAAAACTCTTAACAAAATGGGTATAGAGGGCAAGTACCTCAACATAATAAAGGCCATATATGACAAACCCACAGCCAACATTATACTTAACAGTGAGAAGCTGAAATCTTTTCCTTTAAGATCGAGATCAAGACAAGGATGCCCACTCTCCCCACTTTATTCAACATAGTTCTGGAAGTCCTATCCATGGCAATCAGACAATACAAAGAAATAAAAGGCATCCAGATTGACAAGGAAGAACTAAAACTGTCCTTGTTTGCAGATGACATGATATTGTACATTAAAAACCCTAAGGAATCCACACTAAAACTATTAGATCCAATATCTGAATTCAGCAAAGTTGTGGGATTAAAAATTAATACACAGAAATCTGTTGCATTCCTATACACTAACGATGAATTAGCAGAAAGAGAAATCAGGAAACAATTCCATTCACAATCATATACAAATGAATAAAATACCTAGGAATAAACCTAACCAATGAAGTGAAAGACCTATACCCTGAAAAGTACAAAACACTCTTAAGAGAAATTAAAGAGGACACTAATAAATGGAAATTCATCCCATGCTCTTGGCAAGGAAGAATTAATATTGTCAAAATGGCCATCCTGCCTAAAGCAATCTACAAATTCAATGCAATCCCTATCAAATTACCAACAGCATTCTTCAGTGAGCTAGAGAAAATAGTTCTAAAGTTCATATGGAACCTCAAAAGACCCTGAAGAGCCAAAGCAATCCTGAGAAGGAAGAATAAAGCAGGGGGGATTATGCTCCCTGACTTCAAGCTCTACTACAAAGCTACAGTAATCAAGACAATTTGGTACTAGCACAAGAACAGACCCATAGACCACTGGAACAGAATAGAGAGCCCAGATATAAACCCAAGCATATATTGTCAATTAATATACAGTAAAAGAGCCATGGATCTACAATGAGGAAATGACAGCCTCTTCAACATGTGGTGTTGGCAACACTGGACAGCTACATGTAAGAGAATGAAACTGGATTACTTTCTAACCCCATACACAAAATTAAACTCAAAATGGATGAAAGACCTGAATGTAAGTCATGAAACCATAAAACTTTTAGAAAAAAAATATAGGCAAAAATCTCTTGGACATAAACATGAGCAACTTCTTCATGAACATATCTCCCTGGGCAAGGGAAACAAAAGCAAAAATGAACAAGTGGGACTATATCAAACTAAAAAGCTTCTGTACAGCAAAGGATATCATCAGTAGAACGAAAAGACATCCTACAGTATGGGAGAATATATTCATAAATGACATATCCGATAAGGGGTTGACATCAAAATTATATAAAGAGCTCATGCACCTCAACAAATAAAAAGCAAATAAGCCAATTAAGAAATGGGCAGAGGACATGAATAGACACTTCTCCAAGAAGAAATTCAGATGGCCAACAGGCACATGAAAAGATGCTCCACATCACTAGTCATCAGAGAAATGCAAATTAAAACCACAATGAGATATCACCTCATACTAGTTAGGATGGCTAACATCCAAAAGACAAACAACAACAAATGTTGGCGAGAATGTGGAGAAAGGGGAACCCTCCTACACTGCTGGTGGTAATGTAAATTAATGCAACCATTGTGGAAGGCAGTATGGAGGTTCCTCAAAAAACTCAAAATAGAAATACCATTTCACCCAGGAATTCCACTCCTAGGAATTTGCTCTAAAAATGCAGCAGCCCAGTTTGAAAAAGACATATGCACCCCTATGTTTATCACAGAACTATTTACAATAGCCAAGGAATGGAAGCAACCTAAGTGTCCATCAGTAGATGAATGGATAAAGAAGAGGTGGTACATATACACAATGGAATATTATTCAGCCTTAAGAAGAAAACAAGTCCTACCATTTGCAACAACATGGATGGATCTAGAGGGTATTATGCTCAGGAAATAACCCAGGCAGAGAATGACCAGTATCAAATGATTTCACTCATATGTGGAGTATAGGAACAAAGAAAAAACTGAAGGAACAAAACAGCAGCAGACTCATAGAACCCAAGAATGGACTAACAGTTACCAAGGGGAAAGGGACTGGGGAAGATGGTTTGGAAGGGAGGGATAAGGGAGAAGAAGTGCTATTACAATTAGCACACGTAATGTAGCAGGAGTTGGTTTGGGTTGGAGGGATATGGGGAAGGCAGTATAACACAGAGAAGACACGTAGTGATTCTATAACATCCTACTACACTGATGAACAGTGGCTGCAATGGGTATGTGGAGGGGACTTGATAATAGTGGGAGTCTAGGAACCATAATGTTGCTCATGTAATTGCATATTTATAATAGCAAAAAAAAATATTCTCAGGGAGTGTTACTTTTCAAAAACTCAACATAGTAATGCAACCATTTCTTTTGCATCCTTGACCAGAGGCTTTTACTATTCTTGTTTATAATGTGAACAAAGTATCTATTACTGAGAGAATAGAATGATTTTAAAAAAAACTTGCATTTGCTATGTTCTTGTCATTGTCATAGAATTTGTACCTGGTTGAGCATAACAGAGTAAATAGTTCTAAAGTAGTCAGCTATCTAAGCAAGTAAATTTACATATTGGATTGCACTAGAAGGGATAAAAGCATGTTTGAGTCTAAAAAGTCTGCTACTTTAAAAAAAATAGATTCTTGCTAAAACACGCTCTCAGATGCAATTGTATAATTCTTCATCCTGACAAGCTTACACTTGTCCATCAGTTTAAAAAGTGATATGTGAAATTACAATTTTTAAAGCAAAGTATATTTACATTGTTTATTTGAAAACATTTCTGAGAGTATGGAGAAAGAAGTTGCAAATGTGGTAAATTGAAAATATATCTGCCAGACATTCCATGTTGATGGATTAGAAAAGTTAATATAGTTAAGATATCAGTATTACCCAAACTGACCTACAGATGCATGTAATCCTTATCAACATCGCAATGGCATTTTTTTTCAGAAATAAGAGAATCCATCCCCAAATTCATGTAGATTATCAAGGGACCCTGGCCTACATCCTCTTGCTGCAGAAAGAAAGACAAAGTTAGAGGTCTCACACTTCCTGATTTTAAAACTAATTATACAACTACAGCCAAAACAGTGTGTTACTGGTATTAAAAACAGACATATGGGATAGAATGGAGAGCCCAGAAACAAACCCTAATATATATGGTCAAATAATTTTCAACAAGAACACCAAGACCATTCAATGGGTAAAGGGAGTTCTTGTGAACAAATCATGCTCATAATAGTGAGTATCCCCATACAAAAACATGAAATTAGATCCTTACCTTGCTGTATATGCAAATATTAACCAAAAATAGATTAGTAACTTAAAAATAAGAGCTAAAAACATAGAACTAAATGAAGAAAACATAGGGTAAAATCCTATGATAATAGATTTGGCAATGCTTTCTTGCATATGATGCAAAAAGTAGTCAACAAAAGAAAAAAACAGATAAATTGGATTTCATCAAAATTTAAAACTTTTGTGTATCAAAAGAACACTATCAAAATGGTGAAAAGGCAGCCAAGGGAATGGCAGAAATATTTGCAAATCATTTATCTAATAAGGGGTTAATATCTAATAAATAACTCTTACAACTTAACAACAATAACAGCTCAATTAAATACTGGGTAATCAACTTGAAAGATATTTTTCCAATGAAGATATACGTATGGCCAATAAGCACATAAAAACATGCTCATTATCACTAATCATTAAGGAAATGCAAATCAATCCCACAATGTAATACTACTTCACACCCGTTTAGATGGTTGTTATCAAAAAGACAGTCAATAAGTGTTGGTAAGTATGTGGAGAAATCAGAGTCCTGGGCATTGCTGGTGCAAATGTAAAATGGTGGTGCTTCTATAGAAAATGGTATGTGGCGCCTCAGGAAATTAAACATAAAGTTACCATATGTTCCAGGATTTCCACTTCTGGGCATATAATCAGAGAGTTCAAAGCTGGAACTGCAGAGATATTCATACACAGCATCATTCACAATAGAAAAAGATGAAAGCATCCCAACTGTCCATTAATGGATGAATGGGTAAACAAATGTGGTATTTCCAATGAAGTATTATTCAAGCTCAAAAAGTAAGGAAACACTGACACATCCTTCAAAATGGGTGAATTTTGAAGACATGTGTAAAGTGAAATAAGCCCATCACCAAAGGACAAATATATTACTATGATTCCACTTACATGATATATGTAGTCAAATTCATAGAGACAGAGAGTAGAATGGTGTTTTTTCAGCAGCTCGGAGGAGGGGTATATGTCCAATTTGTGTTTAATGGGTACAGAGATGGGGAAGATGAAAAGGTTCTGGAGGTGGATGTTGGCGATAGTTTTACAACAATGTGAATGTACTTAATGCCACAGAAATGAAACCTAATAATGGTTAAACAGCCAGTCTTACATTATGTATATTTAATTACAATTTAAAAATATATATATATCTCTAAGTACTTTGTAGAGCACGCCAATAATAACTCCCTATATGCATGTGTCTCCCAATTTCCCCTTTTTACAAGGATACCTGTCATAATGGATTAGGGGGCCACTCTAATGATCTCATCTCACCAACCAATTACATCTGCCACAACCCTGTTGTCAAATAAGGTCACATTCTCAGCTAGTGGGAATTTCAATTTATGAATTTGGGGAAGACACAAATCAACCCGTAACAAAAGTAGTCAAATCAAATACATTTTAATAATTAAAATATAAATTATGCATACATATATAAGATGAAACATAGTTGTTGGAATTTTCCTATAAAAATACTGCCTTAAATGAATTTGGACTAGACTGTTTTTCTCTGTAAATTTAAAAAATAATAGTGCACTTATAAAAGAGTTTGATTACAGCTTGTGACTTTAAGGAATCTGTGCAAGTGATTTAACCAAAATATGCAAATCAATGAGAATAGCCAGAAAAACAACTGAAATGTTTAAAGTATCATCAAAAATATGCAATTAGGTCACTGCTAGCACTCCCCGTGGAATAGACAGGTATACATTCTAAATGAATCCATCTCTGTCGACATCCACACTCATCTTTTCTTCATTAGGTCTACATTTACAATGTATCTAGATATCTCTATAGTTATAATATAAGGGGATGCTTCTACCTTTACTCCCTTGTAGTGATGTTTCTTTACACTTGTTCCTTGTATCCATTTTTTCTTATATCCTCCAAGACCTGAGTCTAATAACGAACGATTCCTTCTCCAAAGTAAAAGCTATAAACTTGCCATACCAAACTAATATCCAAAACTACCAAATTTCTTCTTGCTGTTTGGACTTTACACCTGCTGTTCACCCACCTTAAGTCATAACACTAACCCCCACTTTTCTTAATGAAAATTCATTATTCCTTCATGTCTTACTTAACTTCACAGTCCCTAAGCAGTGTTTAGTAGGCTTGTCTAGATATTCCTGTACTAACTCATATTCCTCCACTTACCACAGTCTGTTGTAATTCCCTGTTTACTTTTCTGAACTCTCTGGATGTAGGATGTATTAGATCAAGGATATATTGCATCAAAAAATGCCAAAAGTCTATAGGTTTAAAGCAACACAAATTTATTGCCTTAGAGTACTATATGTCATAAATCTCACACAGGAATCCCTGGGTTAAAATCAAGGCATCAGTGCCAAGGCTGCCTCCCTTCCAGAGATCCTAGAGAAGAATCTGTTTCCTTGCCTTTCCAGCTTCTAGAGGCCACAGTGTTGTCTATCTTCAAAGCCAGTAGTAGTGGGTCAAACTTTCATCTTTCTGGTTTTCTCACTTTTGCCTCCCTCTTCCCCTTATAAGGACCCTTGTGATTAAATTGCCCCTCACCAAATATTCCAGAATAATCCACCTCAAAGTCACTTGAATAGTAATCTCAGTTCCAATTGTAAACTCAATTCCTCTTTGCTATGTAATTTATCATAGTCGCAGGTTCTGGGGATAAGGTTGTGGACATTTTTTGGGCGGAAATATTTTGTACATACCACACTAAGTAGGTAATGTGTTCCAAATATATATTTTGTGAGTGACATAATCATCAATAAATGCATTTCAAAAGCTATCAAATTCATTGTGATGATTTTGGTGTAAAACAATGTGTAGTATGGATGAAAATCTTTGCACAAACATAGCTCTACTGTGCGAGTCCGTACAATATGGCATATTATAAATATCATGTAAATCAAAAGCAAGATACTGAAATTTTTTCTCAACTTTGATTCTTACTACTTACTACACACTACTTCTTACTTAATTTGGGAAAAGTTAATTTACATATCTAAGAATTATGCTTTTGTGTTGTTTTGCTTTAAGTTTAAAAGTAGTCTACAAAGACACAAGACAAAAATTTTCTTGCTTCTTTGGAGCCCAATTATACTGTTTTTATAAAACAATGTGGTAGTCTGGCTCCTTATGTTTAATGCATATTCAAGGTTTAAACAGAGGACAGAGATATCTTTCACTTGTTTTAAACTACCCCTGTGCCTACCCTCCATTCACTTTACATTTGAACATCCTCTTTCAGGCCAGATCTGAGATACTCATCTCTCACTCTGGGTCCTTGTCCTGGTGTGTGCCATTAGTTGTACCTTGCCACTTTCTTGTCATTTTCTATTTATAATTGTTCCCCATTTTATTCAGCTTTGTAAAATCACTGAGCTCAGGGTGTAGAAAATTTCATAATTGTCAGTAATGAACATTTTAGAGATAAAGTGACACAAGGAAGTTGTACTACCTTGCTAGAGTTATCATAGTAAAATAGTACTATGATACTATTTTAACAAAGGAAATTTATTCTGGAGGCTGGAAGTCCAAAATACAAGTTTCAGTAGGGTTGATTCCTTCCGAGAGCAGAATGAAGGGTATATCCTAGGCCTCTCCTGTGACTTGGAGATGGCCCTCTTCATGTTTACGAGGCATCTCCCTATATGCATGTGTCTCCAAATTTCCCCTTTTTACAAGGACACCTGTCATAATGGATTAGGGGGCCACTCTAATGATCTCATCTCACCAACCAATTACATCTGCAATAACCCTGTTGTCAAATAAGGTCACATTCTCAGCTACTGGGAGTTTCAACTTACGAATTTGGGGAAGACACAAATCAATCCATAACAAAAGTAGTCAAATCAAATACATTTTAATAATTAAAATATAAATTATGCATACATATATAAGATGAAACATAGTTGTTGGAATTTTCCTGTAGAAATACTGCCTTAAATGAATTTGGACTACATTGTTTTTCTCTGTAAATTTAAAAAATAATAGTGCACTTATAAAAGAGTTTGATTACAGCTTGTGACATTAAGGAATCTGTGCAAAGTGATTTAACCAAAATATGCAAATCAATGAGACTAGCCAGAAAAACAACTGAAATGTTTAAAGTATCATCAAAAATATGCAAATAATCAAAGGTGAATTTTGTAATTTAATATTTTGTTAGGCCAAACAGTTTTGATCTTGCATATAATTTTCCAAATAGGTAAAGCATTATTACTTGAGTTTGATCAAAACCAGGGAATTTGGCTACCTTTCAGCTAGGTGTTTCCATTATATTTCTTTCCTCATTTTGATAAGTTTTGGCATAATACCGGCTCCACATGGATCACAGTTTATCATATTAATTATCCTTGTTTCTGGAGCAGTTTCAGTGCCCCCTTTTTTATTTTTATTTCATCCTTATTCATAAATACTTTCAGTGTGGTATCTGGAAGAATGAATGAACATCTCTCTATGTTCATTCTTTACTCTTTTTATTTTGTCATTGAGAAAAGTCTCTATATTATGAGCTATTATTTCACAATTGTTGAGCCAAATCACATGTATTATAAAAGCTTTTTGGTTTCCAAAAGCCAACAGTGTAACCTGATATGTAGTTAGGATCATTTAGAGGTTAATGGCTACTTCTGAACACAAAGACTTTGTTTAAGGGCCCTTCTCCGTTTTATTTTCTCAAATAAAATCAACACTCAGAAGAAAATAAGTGTTGTCCAGAAATCATAGTTTGTAAGTCACAAAAGACTATGACTTGAGTATATTGAGTATAACAATAGAAAATATGTAACATAATTATTATCAGATAATTAATACCCTTCCTTTTAAAACTATTATAGCTACAATCACTTAGAAAAACAATAAAAATCAGTTTTCTCATTTTTTATTCACAGTCTTAATTTACGCCGTTGCTCGGGGGATTGGAGGGAGTTCCAGCCCAGGGTGAATAAACTGGTAAACCCAAATCAGTCAAAGGAAAGGCAAGTTGGGAGAAATCCTTTCACTGCTCGAAAGTCCCAGCTCCTTTTGTTTCCTCTGGTCATGGCGGGGTCTCTTCTTTCCTTTCTCCCTGGTCCCCCACTAGGAAAGCCCAGTTGGTGCTCTTCTGTCCCTGCAGTCACAGCACATGCTCACTTCCCCACCTGTCCCTTCCAGGAGGAACCCCTCAGGCAGGTCCCTGGTGATTAGCAAATGCCAGACCAATTATGCACCAGGAATGGAGGGAAGGAGAGAAGGCTGTCCTCTCTCCACCCCTTGCCCTGGAGGCTGCAGGAGGCTGCAACTGTAAACACCTATTAATATGCAAATGGCTAAGATGAAGGGGAGATTCTGGAAATTTTGCAATTTATCCCATATATGCTCAAAAAGAACAGCAAATTCTAAGAAATTCTAAGGCCAGAAATTCTGACCCTTAATTTCTGATCCTAAAATCAGTCATAATTGTTATATTTAAATACATATATTTGACCATCTTTAAAGTTATAAAACATATACAAAGTATTTAGTTCAGAAAAAGATGAAAATTGACACCTTTTTTTCTATATTTTTCCTTAAGAAGCAATCAAAGAATAGAGGTCAGCAGTTGATATTATCAAACATAAAAACTTAAAAGTTAATAGCATTTCTCAGACTTTATTTAGTTAGAAATTCAGCTGTCTGACTTTTGATCTTCCTTTTATGATTTTAATTTAATATGAAATATGTGCAAATAGTGTTTGGAAGCTACTTCATAATTGTGCCCAACTGCTAATAAAAAGACCCTGAAAAGTAAAAATATTAATGTTTTCTCATCTTATTGTTGCTGAATGAATTTATAGTGTAGAACTACTGTTCTACAAAAACAATTGGCTCACATACTGTGATCCTTCCTACTACTCCTGCCTCATTGTAGGATCAAATTCCCTTGCAGCTCACCATCATGACTGCATGTTATCTCCTTCAGTATGAAACTGCAGAGGTTGACTGACAGACACACTTTATTTCCCTTTCCTGACCCTTTCCTTTATTTTCCATAAAGCTAACACAAAGTGCCTTATGGACAATCCAGGCATTCATAATGGGTTAAGTTTACAAAAGAGAATTATAAATGAAATAGAAAAAGTGAAAACCTAAACTTTAACTCTGACATTCTCCATAAGCCAAAGCTGAAGCTGGCACAGTTAACAGAGATTCCTTTGTGTTTTACCTGGTCACTGACCTTCCTTGCCCTCCCTGTCCTCTATTAGCATTTCTCTAGGAAATTTCCCCCTTCTCCTAAGGTCCATTTTGCTTGTCATCACTCACCTTTTGGTAATCTAAATCTCAAGGTCATCCAGGTGGGTGTGGATGCTGCAAAATTCTGTAGAGAACATCATTAACTTGAGAAGCAGATATAACTTTCTACTCTTCACACTTTCCAGGACCAACAATTTAATCCAATACACACACACACACACACACACACACACACACACACACACACACTCACACATGCATGCTCCAGATATGAGTGGTTTCCTATATCTGCAGACATTCCTGTCAAGCCCAGTATAAACCCACACAGAGGAATATCTCTAATGTTCCTAACCAACTCTAATTTGCAGGACAATTTTCTCATAACCTTTCTTCAGATTAAGCACTCTCCCTGGCTCTATAGAAATAGTAAAAAAATAACTTTGCCAATGACAGTTTCTTGGCTACACACTAGGGGAAAATTAAAAATTACTTTGCATGATCATTATTATTTCCTTTACTTGTCTCCTCAGAAGGCTAAATGGGGTCATTTTTTCAGTTGTGTTTTACTATCCAGTACTAAATTATCATCTATAAGGTCTAGGAAGGGAATAATGTAGATGTATTTATGTACTACAAAATATTAGATAGTATTAATTAAAGCCAAAACTGCTTAAGTGGTGGATTCACCCCATTAAATAGATAGCTTTGGGGAGGCTTCAGTTTATCTACATAGTAAATTTATGTAATAATACTGCTTTTTCTTAAGCAACAAAATTTTTAGTAATGTATGTTTGCTAATTGTAGGCAAATAACATGCTGTAATCAAATGTACTGTTACAAAAATTGTGATATTCATTTTCAGAGTTCAAATATATTAAATTTTATAAAGAAAGTCACATAAATTCAAATACTAAACTTACTGAGAGAATCCTACTCTCATAATTAAAGAAGTTTAGCCTCTGTGTCTCTGAACTTGGAAGTAGAAAGCCAATAAACAATCTCTTCCTATCAGTTAAGCTGTTTATCTTTATTCCTTACCTTTATTTTCTTTTTGGGGTGCAAATTTAGACTAGATTAAGCTATTCTATTAGACTATAGAAGAGTTTTAAGAAAAGAAATAAGATTTCTGACCCACATTCTTTATTAGAATGCATATACATTGTAAATTTTTATTTTGCTACAAATTATACTGGGGAGTCTGTATATTCAATTAAATGAAAACAAAAACTATAAGATCTTATTAGGCACTAAGGGACCAGTAATTTGAAATATCTTCCTGTTCATTATTGCTGAAACCATCCATACATAAACAAGTAAAAGTATTATATACAGTATACAAAATACAAATTGTGAATAAACTAGAAAAATTTCTTAACCTATGGCATTAACAAATTCATTTAGACTTCAACTAATTAATCTTCTTGGAAGAAGCAAATGATCATATACGACAGTAAAACCACCTAATTATTAAAATTATATAGTTAACTTAATTCATCTGGATTTAATTTGAAAAACTGACTACTTCAAAAGCAAAAAATGTTTTATCTTAGAAAATCAAGGATAGTTTAGCTAATGGATCTTGACACAATCACATTGATTTACATAGTTAACCTGTTTTATGTTTTAGTAAAACACATTTCAAAAGTTCATTAATGAATATTTTTAAGCTCTCAGGCTAATCAGAGATCACAAAAATTTGAAGCAAAAATCATTGAATTTAACACCTATATTTAAGCAGTAAAGAAAATGAGACCCAGAGATAAGACCAAGTCTTCAGAATTTATTAGTATCATCCACTGACATTTGGTTACATCTGTCTTCATGCTAAATTTATGCTTTACTTGGATACTAAAATGTTATTTTAAGGTGCTGTGTATTTTACCAAACTTGTAAATAATAAAAAAGGAACTGCTTAGAAATGTTGTATTGTTATTGTAAAAGGAGCTTTAATTTAATTTTGGTTATACTGTTGGCACCTAAATTTTACTTCTTTTGTTGACTAAAAATCTCATCAATACTTATATACATTTCTGAAAGTGTGCATATGCAGTATAATATTTAAATGAAAATTATTTCTTACCCATTAAAATAAATTTATATTAGCATGATGTAATTCTCAAAAATCTGTTCATATTTTCCTACTGAATGTATAAGGTACATTCATGAACAAATTGAAAATTCAGTTCAGAAACAGTATTCATGTATTTTAAGAAAGAGAGAAAATGAAAAAAGGGAATTCTACATATTTATTTTGCATTGCTGAGTGACTTTTAGATAGTCCTGTAAACCAATTGAATCACAATCCTAATTTCTAAATAAAGGTTTAGACTAGAAAATTTCTACAGCTCCCTACATTTCTGTAAGAAGTACCAACTTTCCACATATGCAAGAAATTATAATCAGATCTTTTAATAAATTTTAATTATAAAATTAAGAAAACACATTACTTAAAATTTGATAATTTTTCTAAAGTTGAAATTATAAAAATAATTGTAATATTCCTATATACATTACTGATAAAATCTTAGCAAACTTGGTAAAGGAGCAAACTTTATCATCTGACCAGAGGCATCCCACGAGCTCCTCAGAAATCATCATATTTAAAGGTGAAAGACTGAATCTATATTTGGGGAAAAAATTAAGTCTGCTTTCGCCACTTGTATTCAGCACCCTGCTAGAGGTTCTTTCATGTGCAATAAGGCAAGAAAGTGACCTGAAAGACATACAGATGATAAATGAAGTAAAACTGTCTTTATTTGAAAACATCACCCTAACAAACCTACCAATATAAATAAATAAAACCCTAAAACTATTAAATGGCTCCTGCAAAAACACAGGATATCATGCCAATATACAAAATTCAACTGATTTCCATAAACTAGCTGTGAACAATTAAAATTTAAAATAAAAAAACAATAGGTACACAAATTCTTACAATAGCAACAAAAAACATGAAATGTTAGGGGATAAATCTGACAAGAGATGTACAAAATTTGTGCACTAAAAATGACAATTTTAATGAGAAAAACTAAAAAAGACAGAGAAATAGATTATATTTAGGAAACAGAAGATGTTAATTTTATCAAACTTGGTCTATGGATCGATACAAACCAAAACAGAATCTCAGGAGTCTTTTTAGTAAAAATGAATAGCCTGCTTATAAATTTATATGGAAATAAAAAATATCTAGAATAGCCAGAACTATTTTACAAAATAATAGTAGCAAATCTGGGGAATTTACACATAATTTAAAATTATTACAGAGCTATAGTAAGAAAGTGTGGTATGTATATAAATATGCATACAGATATAAATATTTTCAGATATACAGAAAACTGTAATTTAAAAAGTCAAGAAGTAGCACATTATAAGACCAATTAATTTTTTACAAAGGTGTTAAGACTGTACAATAGAGGAAAGAATGTCTTTTCAACAAATAGTGCTGGAACAAATGGATGTGTATAGGCAAAATAAGTAATTAAATGTTGACCCTTACCATACACTACACACTAAAATTAACTCAAAATAGATCATAGATCTAAATTGAAGATGAAATTATCAAACTTCTATAAGGAAATATAGAATAAAGTTTTACTCACCATGTGCTGGTGAATCTTTTTTTTAATTAAGGTATCATTGATATACACTCTTATGAAGGTTTCACATGAAAAAAACAATGTGGTTACTACATTTACCCATATTATCAAGTCCCCACTCATACCCAATTCTGTCACTGTCCATCAGTGTAGTAAGATGATACAGATTCACTGTTTGCCTTCTCTGTGCTACACTGTTTTCCCCGTGATCCCCCACACCATGTGTACTAAACAAAATACCCCACGATTCCCTTCTCCCACCTTCCCCACCCGCCCTCCCACACCCCTGCCCTGAATCTTTCTTAAATAAAATTAAAAACACCAACTATAAAAAATTAAGTTTGTCTTCATCAATATAAAACTTTCATTAAAAAACATCATTACAAAAACAAAAAGGCAACCACAGAATGGAAACACACTTTCAAACTATATATCCAGCCAAAGACATTATGTAAAAACTATAAAGAATTCTTCTAATGTAGTAATAAGAAGATAAAAACTTAATTTTAAAATGGAAAAATACTATTAGCAGACATTTCACTAGAAAATATATCTAAATGGCAAATATTCATATGAAAAATTCTCAACACCGCTAGTCATTAGGGAGATGAAAATTAAAACCACAGGGGATACTGCATGGTGTAGAGATACTACATACCCACTAGAGCAGCTAAAATATCCAGTAGACTACACTAGGTCTTGGCGAAGATACAGAACAACTGAAATTCCCATTCACTGCTGATAAGAATCTATAATGGGACAGCCACTTGGAAAAATAGGTAGTTTCTCAAAAGATAAACATACAGCTGCCATCTTGCCATTCTAGGTACTTACCTAGGATGTAATAAAAATGAAAGAACATGCCACACAAAACTTGTACATGAAGGTTTACAGCATCTTTATTTGTTATAGTTAAAACCTGAAAACAGCTCAAATATTTATCAGTTTGTAAATGGATAACCAAACTGTGTGAATATGATCCATTGAAATAAAAATGTATCAATTACTTATGCACAAAACAAAATGAATGAATCAAAATGATTATGCTGAGTACCAGCGGTAAGTCCAAATTCATACATGCTAGATTCCATTTATAAAACTTTTAGAAAATGCAAAGTTATCTGTAGTAACAGAAAGAGATGCAGTGCTTACCTAGGGATGGTATAGGTTGGGGCAGGAGAATGCAAGGAAAGGTTTGCAGAGGGGCACAAAAACTTTTTGGAGCATGGATAGGTTCATAGTCCTTAATGTAGCAATATTTTCATGGGTGTGTATACATATTAAAACTGATCAAACTAAAAAAAAATTCATCAAATTATACATTTAAATATATGCAGTTTAGTCTACTTCTGTTTGTCTCAATAAAGGTGTAAAAATTGATATATTGATATAAAATAATACTCATAAACAAGAAACATCATTGATAGTGACTGGTATAACTATGAGTAAAAAATACATATATTAAAAATAAATGAGCTCAAAAGCATAGAATGTACAACACCAAGAGTGAATCCCTATGCAAACTCTGGACTTGAGGTGACTGGGATGTGTCAATGTAGGTTTGTCAGTTGTAACAAATGTACCACTTTGATGTACGATGTTGATAGCGGGCAAGGCTGTGCAGGTGCAGAGCAGAGGACATGGGAAATCACTCTATCTTCCTTTTAATTTTTCTGTGAACCAAACACTGCCCTAAACAAAAGTCTTTATAAAAAAATTGATGACCTGAAAACTGATATGTATATTTATATGTGTGTGTGTGTGTGTGTGTGTATATGTATATTTTTTCTCCTTTTAGTGAGCACTAGTAACAATGCTTTTTGTTTGTTTTTAGATAGACACATCTTCCCAAATTCTCAGTTTCTTCTATCATGAATTGAAAATATTAGTGTTTTCTTTGAAATTTTTCATTTATTTAGCATAAGATTCCTAGTAGTATCCGTGTTCAGCTGCAAATCTGAAATCTCTCCAAATCTCGGTGGCTTCTACATTCAGATGCAAGCAAAAAAATGTAAATTGACATCAAATCAAAATTTATGAATAGTAGACCCAGTATTCTGGCTAATGAAGCAATGCATCATTTCAGAGAAAGGTTAGATTTGTGAGAATCTGCCTGAAAGGGGAAGTGGAAGGTCAACAATTGAAGATAGACTCTGACAGCAACTAACTTTCTGTACTAGGTTTTCATAGGAGGACTAGAGGCCATTTACTAAGGATATCATTCCAGGTAAATCTTGATTTGTGTAACATATTCCTTGTGAAAAGTTATTTTAGATATCTTAAATAAATAAAATTGTAATCAATTTTAAATAACTACTTTTATTTTAAGTAAATAAAATATACAAAATGCAAGGAAAATGGAAAATATCTCCTCCCATAAGAGTTTTAGATTAAGATAGATAATAATACTTCCTATCTCACATTTGTGGTAAATGGGTTCAGAAGAGTACTATAATGCCTGAAAAATATCTCAAAACAACTAAGTTATATAATTCTTTTTACACTGAATTCTGTAACCAAGTTTTCCAGTATAATATGGATCCTTTGTAATTCTCAGAGGAATATTACTTTCATAGAAAGTTGTCTGGCATATAATTCAATATATGCAAATACATGCAACAAAAGAAGAATTGAGTCCAGAAAACACAGAAATGGAATAAGATTGGCTTAAATGTTATTCACAGTCATGAATCAGTTTGACATAAAATAATAAAAGCATTCATCTTGAAAAAAAGTTGAAAAGAACACACATAGACATACACAATATTCCAATAAATGCTAGTTTAGAACATTCCAGGCTGAAATTTTTCCTAAGTTCCCATGAGAAATAAACATATACATAAAAAAATATTGTAGCTTTCCATCTACACATGGGTAGAGGTACTGATGAGTATTCCCTGGCATGTCATATCCTCTGGGAATCCATCACTAGGTTATCTGTCTGGAGCCTCTGTGTTGTGCAGAAGAACATATTATGCCTCTCCATCATTACCATATTCCCATACCTGAAATTCCTAGGAACTCAATTTTAATCATAGACCAACTGCTACCACCCAACTTCATCATAAATACCTGCGAAAATAAATGAATGGTTTCAATCCTAAAGGAACTAACTTTTCCCATATTTTTCAGCAGATTTTCATAACTCAGGATTGCCTTTGTTTAAAATACCTATTTTTGTTCTTCCTGCCAAATCTTTAAATCACTGAAAATAATAAAAGGGAGACAAATCATATACCACTGAGCATGATGAAGTGGTAATCGCCATCTTTTTTAAGACTGCTGGACTAGAAAGATCAGGTATGAGGGCGAAGTCATTCAGAAGTGCGCGTTTAAAACCCATGAAGCTTAAAGTCTGACATGTTCAGCACCATAAAATATTCTCAACTGCCTATATACCTCTTGGCCACATACACTTCTAAACTTTCACTTTCAGGAAACTGATGGGGAGAGGACAGTAAGACACTTATTTTATGAGTTATTTGGGGGTTATAAAAGCGTGGGGGTGCTAGAGAAGGCTCTAAAACATTCTTAAACCCAAGATATATAAAACATTCGGTATTCTGGCCACATTCCCTGACAGGATATCTCAGTTTGGAGGGAGGCAGCAGGGGCTCAGTTTTATTTACAATAGGAAAGCAAAGTGGAACACATTAATTTATTATTTATTCTCAGTTTTCTCTGAATTGAGACCTGAGATGGAGAGCTGGACTCCTAATGTGCTGGATTCTGTGGTGATGTTTCAGAAAAGTGTTCATAGGTTCATGATACTTCTGTGCCAGATTTCTGGGACATATGAGGCCATTCTCCGATCGATGGTGGGGAAACTGCACAGCGCAGCCATGGATGAAGGAAGCACCATATTTAATCTCATAATGTTAAGGATGTTTTTGAAATAATGTCTGTTCATTCAAAGTGTTACTGAAGGGACATTATCTATGTCACATATTTATCATATCCTACCCACTTACATAGAAGTTCTCCAAGCCTTTATCATATTTTCCATTTTAATTATACCTAAATTTATTTTATTATATTGTTTTCATAGGAAATAGCTTACCTGGTCTATCTTACTGAATCATGTGTTACAAGGTGGTTTAAAATTGGTTATCTTCTTTCTCATCTGGAATTACTTTCATCATTTTTTTCCATGCCTTTTTTAAAGTGGGGTACCCAAGATGAAATGTGTGTCTCACATTATCTTTTGTGAGTACTTAAGAATTTTATAGTGTTACATTGATATAATCCTATCATAATTTTAGCAATATCACAAGTTAGTATGTGTGTGTGTATATATATATATATTTACTTTTGTTACCATAACAAATTTCTGTAAATTTAGTGGCTTAAAACAACCCATTTGTTATCTCACAGTTCTGTACGTCAGAAGTCTCAATACAGTGTTGCTCAGATGGGTCCTCTGCTTAGAGTCTCATAAAATTGAAATCAAGGTGAAGGGAAGGTGTGGTCCTTTCTGGAGGCTCATTCAGGTTGTTTGCTGAATTCAGTTTCTTTTAGTTACAGTAAGAAGGTCTCCATTTTCTTCCCAGCTGCCAGCCTTGCATCAGTTTGTGCCTGAAAATTCATTTTCATATTGTATGCATAGCTTTGCCTCCAGGCTACTTAAATCCGTCTCATGTTTCAAATCTCTTTGACTTCTCTTTCTGTTGAAGCTCAGACTTCAGCTGAAGGGGTTTCTCTTTTAAAAAATTATGTGAATAGACTGGGCCCTCTTGGATGCAGGATAAGCTCCTTGTTTTAAGGCAGTACCTAATTACACTGCAAAGTCCCCTTTGCCACACAACATACTCACAGGTTCTGGGGATTAGGACATAAGCATCTTTGAAGAGCCATTATTCTGCCTAGTAGAGTGTATCATAGGATTCTAATCCAAATCCTGACGTGTACTTTGTGCATCTACTGTGTAAACCATAGGTACCACCTCACCCCAGTTTAGGCAGACAGATACCTTTTTGCAGCGAATCATGCATGTCCCATCTGCTGCAGTGATGACTTGTGCTTAAGATTCCATAGTTAGGGCTTGATGATGATTATTAGTTCATCTACTGATTTTTTTCCCACAGAGCTAGTGTGTCTCTATCCAAAGGACCTTCCAGGTCTCACGGTGTCTCCCCCTCTCGCACTCTTATGCGATAATGATCCAAAGTGGCATCCAAATCCTCAGGAAATTCTAATAACCTTGATTTTCAAATAGTAAGTTACTAGCATCGGATTTCTTTGTTCTTAGTTCCCTTTGTACTTCTTGTGCCAATTCAGCCACTCTAGCCACCAACTGTACACAAGTCCATTCAGGCAGAGCAGCATCTGGTACTGACTGCTGGTCTACGAGTTCTTGTTTGTTTCCTAACACCCCTCAAGGCATTGTTACACGTATGTGCCCTTTCCCATTGTTTTGGAGCACACTCTAGAGATTAATATGCGCTATGGAATGGTACAAATCTAAGCCACAATGCAGCTAAATCATGAAATGCCAGAAAAGGTGTCTGCAATTAGAGAGCAAATGAAAAGCCTTCTTTTCTAGTGGTGGAAAGGTTTCAATACCTGGAAGCTTTCTTCTAGCCAAATCCTCCTTCTCCACAATCAACTAGGGAAAGGAGAAAGTGAGACAGAATATCATATACATATGTATGATACAGTATGATATATCATTTATGTACATATTAGTAATGCACAGTTAGAACTGTCATTTCTATTACATTCTTTGAAACAGAAGGGAATAAAAAACATAGAATTATGTGAGTTCTTCGCTGGCTCCATAACATACCTTTCCTTCTCTACCATGCACCTTCCTTTCTCTTCCAATGCTTGCTCTTTTTCTTTTACTGATAAATATTTTCTGAGTAATATATGGTTTCAGTTATATTAAGTATGTCCCAATCCTTATCTCTCTCTTCTTTCTGAGGTCAAATCCATATATGTACACACACACACACACACAAACACACACACAACACACACACACACACAGTTTGATAAATTACCATACATATTCCCTTGAATAACATTCTAAACCCAAAATAAACCGATATCATCATCATCCCTTCCAAGCTACTATTATTCCCTTATTTCTTCTATGAGGGGCGCACCAGTTTTTTTCTAGGCCCGAATCTTTGCACTTTCCTTAATATTCCACCTCCCACCCTCTGGCCTCCAGACAACAGTTATCAACAAACAGTTATCAATAGTAAAAATTCTGTTCAGATATCTCTCGAATGCCCTCTTTCTATCTACATTTTTACTAATCAGTTGCTATGTCAGCATTTATTAGTTATATTATTACAGTCTCCTACTTAATGTTTGTTTCAGGAACTATCAACCTAATGTCTGATCTTTAAGCTGCTAACAAGATTTATATACCTAAATTCCAAAAATTTTTTAACACTACAAAATTCTACTTTTGACACATTTTTCTTTAAGTTCTTCATTTTGCCAGCAACTACTGGCATCAAAGCCTCTCCTCCCACAACAACAAAATACAATAAAAATAAATCCATAAAAAACTCATCTGTGAGAGTTGCTGTGGCTCTGAACGGCAAAGGCACTTTCAAATACAGAACTACCTGAGCATCAGCATAAAACCAATAAATAAAAACAACTCAAGAGTTAATAAACATAAATAAAAATGACAAAAACAACTATTTTAAAATTTTTTAAACTTAGTATTTTGCTATAAATCTCTCATTGGCTCTCAATATCTTTGAGAATCAAGCTGAGACTTTTCATATCTGTTCTCTGCTTACCTTTAGAGCATCATTTTATTTCTTTTCCTCTTTTTCCCATTTGTAGCACTTTCCATCCTCAGAACTTTTGACTCAACACATTTGGAACTCGCCATGCTTTAATTCCAACCATGATTTATAAAAAGCTGCTCCCTTCTCCTTCAACACCTTTCCTCTCCTTTCTCTAGTTCAAGTTTTGCTAAACTAAGAAGTCATCCTTTTCAGAAATTCCTCTCTTATATTTACAATTTTTTTTTTTTTGCTACTTCTCTGCTTCTCTTTTTAAGACAAATGGAGTCTAATGCTGAGGTGGGTGATGGAAGGGGCATAAGCAGATAAAGGCATGTTTTCAGCACACAGTAGACAATATATTCGATTAGAAAAAAATTCGTTCAGTTCTGTATAAAAACTCAGAGTCAGCATCAGGGACAAAAGCTGTCAGGGAACAAATGAAAACTTTGAGAAAACTCTTCAGT
The DNA here is from genome assembly GCA_032199065.1 of Smutsia gigantea. Classification (NCBI taxonomy): domain Eukaryota; kingdom Metazoa; phylum Chordata; class Mammalia; order Pholidota; family Manidae; genus Smutsia; species Smutsia gigantea. The sequence continues at coordinate 20,261 of JAVSCE010012254.1, read as the reverse complement.
AAGTCATCATTAAAATGACTAAGGGGAATTGGTCTTTGACAATTTGACCAGCCTTGCTTTATTCAATAATTTACCTTCCTTCCAAAACTACTGAAGCAGAAACATGTGTCTACCTGGGGCTATACCTATATCTGATTCTGGCTGAATCTAAATTAGGTTTGAGAGGTTAACATAATCTTACTGTCATTTTGGCTTCCTACTTGTGAACAACTTACAATTCAAATCACTTCAAAATAAATTGACACAAAGAAAAACTAAAGGAAGGCAATATCTCCAAATAGATAGTGTTATAATGAAAATAAAGAGTCAGTTGTCAAAAAACTGTTTACAAAACCAGACTACAGCAGGATCCTTCGTCAGAGTAAATCCTCAACCACTGCAGCTTTCACATTTGCTTCAGTGCAAAGTATTATGGTTGCCTCCTAGCACAGCATCACAGTTGGCAGGCAACACTTCTGACAATCAGACTACCACCTTAAAATAGCTTATTTTCCTTGAATTGTTAAACTAACACTTGTATATACAATGCAAAAAAAATCATACTTTCATTGTACTTTGATGCTTCTATTCATCCAGACACAGACACAATACAAATTACATGAAAATGTTTTTCTGTGTGTTTCATTTCTAGCTAGAGCATTGATTGACACTTGGCAGGTAAGAATTCTTTGACTAATAATAGCTTCCTTATTCTGTAGCACTTTGAGGATATCAGTTCCTAGATGAACTGTTTGTCTATATAGTTAGCTGGCAAATTATAGTAACGAAAAGAGTGACTATAGATTTTAGACTTCAGAAAAGATGGTGTTTTAAATAATTATCATAGGTAATGCCAGTAGAGTTAAAACTTCTATTAATAGTTTCTTCCAGCTTAATTTTCTGTGCACAATACACATTTTGTTATTTCATTTCAGGATTAGGCTCAGATTATTTATTAGAGTTATATCCCTTTTTTTTTTTCAGACACCATCACATCTACATTTCCCATGTCACTAGTCTTTTTTGTTTGAATTCATTGTAGAGCAGTGTAGTGTGATGTGGTACCAAATAGCTCTTACTTACCTCCAGACTCAGCTGCGCACTGGATTTTTTACCTTGCGTAAGTTATTTAACCAGTGTGTGCCCCTCTTCCCTCGGCTATGAAATGGGGATTATAATGCTACCTACCTCACAGGGCTGTAATGGGAATTACAAGTGATGATATATATAAAGTGATTAGAACATTACCCACTAAGTGACTGTTATCATTATTGCTGTGATTTGGATAATCTTTCTCCTTGAATATCCAGGTGACTCGAAGGATTGAGGTATTGACTATTTTAAGGTTTTGATTCAAATTATGAAGTTTGTCTTTTCACGAATGCCCTGAATTAGGTTACTAAAAATGCTTGCTTGTCACAGACTCTTTGGAGGATAATATATTGTTCCAAAATATGTTTATATATTAATTATGTATTGTGTAATATTTTATTTTCTCTTTGAAGTAATATTTTATATACAAAATATATATTTATATATACAATTTTATTAAGGTATCATTGATATACACTCTAATGAAGGTTTCAAAGGAAAAATAATGTGGTTAATACATTCACCCATATAATCGAGTCCCCCACATACATCCCATTGCAGTCACTGCCCATCACCATAGTAAGATGCCACAGAGTCACTACTTGTCTTCTCTCTGCTACACTGTCTTCCCCATGATCCCCCCACACCATGTGTACTAATCATAATACCCATCAATCCCCTTCTCCTTCCCTCCTCACCCGCCCTCACTCACCCCTCTCCTTTGGCACCTGCTAGTCCCTTTTCAGAGCCTGTAAGTCTGGTGCTGTTTTGCTCCTTCAGGTTTGCTTCATTGTTATACTCCACAAATGAGGGAAATCATTTGGCACTTGTCTTTCTCTGTGTGGCTTATTTCACTGAGCATATCCTCCAGCTCCATCCATGTTGTTGCAAATGGCAAGATTTGTTTCCTTCTTATGGTGGAAGAGTATTCCATTGTGTATATGTACCACATCTTCTTTATCCATTCATCTACTGATGGACACTTAGGTTGCTTCCATATCTTGGCTATTGTAAAAAGTGCTGCAATAAACATAGGGGTGCATATGTCTTTTTGAATCTGAGAACTTGTATTCTTTGGGTAAATTCCAAGGAGTGGGATTCCCGGGTCAAATGGTATTTCTATTTTTAGTTTCTTGAGGAACCTCCATATTGCTTTCCACAATGGTTGAACTAGCTTACATTCCCACCACAGTGTAGAAAGGTTCCCCTATCTCCGCATCCTCATCACCATTTGCTGGTCCTAGCCTTTTCAATGTTGGCAATCCTAACTGGTGTGAGGTGGTATCTCATTGTGGTTTTAATTTGCACTTCCCTGATAATTAGCAATGTGGAGCATCTTTTCATGTGCCTGTTGGCCATCTGAATTTCTTCTTTGGAGAATTTTCTGTTCATGACCTCTGCCCACTTTTTAACCAGGTTATTTGCTTTTTGGGTGTTGAGCATGTGAGTTCTTCATATATTTTGGATGTTAACCCCTTGTGAGATATGTCATTTACAAATATATACTCCCACATTGTAAGATGCCTTTTTGATCTGCTGATGGTATCCTTTGCCATACAAAAACTTTCAGCTTAATGTTCATTTTTGCGTCTGTTTCCCGTGCCTGAGTAGATGTGTTCAGGAAAAAATTGCTCATGTTTATATTCAAGAGGTTATTGCCTATGTTTTCTTCTCAGAGTTTTATGGTTTCATGACTTCTATTGAGGTATTTGATTTCCTTCAAGTTTACATTTGTGTATAGGATTAGACAATAATCCAGTTTCATGCTTTTGCATGTAGCTGTCCAGTTTTGCCAACACCAGCTGTTGAAGAGACTGTCATTTCCCCATTGTATGTTTATGGCTCCTTTATTGTATAGTAATTGACCATATATGCTTGGGTTTATATCTGGGCTCTCTAGTGTGTTCCATTGGTCTATGGGTCTGTTCTTGTCCCAGTACTAAATTGTCTTGATTACTGTGGCTTTGTAGTAGAGCTTGAAGTCGGGGAGCATAATCCCCCCAGCTTTATTCTTCCTTCTCAGGATTGCTTTGGCTATTCGGGGTCTTTTGTTGTTCCATATGAATTTTAGAACTATTTGCTCTAGTTCGTTGAAGAATGCTGTTGGTATTTTGATAGGGATTGCATTGAATCTGTAGATTGCGTTAGGCAGGATGGCCATTTTGACAATATTAATTCTTCCTATCTGTGAGCACAGGATATGTTTCCATTTATTGGTATCTTCTTTAATTTCTCTCATTAGTGTCTTGTAATTTTCAGAGCATAGGTCTTTCATTTCCTTTGTTAGGTTTACTCCTAGGTATTTTATTCTTTTTGATGCAATTGTTTATGGAATTGTTTTCATGATTTCTCTTTCTGCTCATTCATCATTAGTGTATAGGAATGCAACAGTTTTCTGTGTATTAATTTTGTATCCTGCAACTTTGCTGAATTCAGATATTAGATTTGTAGTTTTGGAGTGGATTCTTTAGGGTTGTTTATGTATAATATCATGTCATCTGCAAGCAGTAACAGTTTTACTTCTTCCTTACCAATCTGCATGCCTTTCATTTCTTTATGTTGTCTGATTGCTGTGCCTAGAACTTCCAGAAGTATGTTGAATAAAAGTGGGGAGAGTGGGAATCCTTGTCTTCTACCCAATCTTAAAGGAAAAACTTTCAGCTTCTGGCTGTTCAGTATGATGGTTGCTGTGGGTTTGTCAGATATGGCCTTTATTATGTTGGGGTACTTGCCGTCTATACCCATTTTGTTGAGAGGTTTTATCATGAATGGATGTTAAATTTTGTCGAATCTTTTTCAGCATGTATGTGGATGACCATATGGTTTTTGTCCTTCTTTTTGTTCATGTGGTGTATGATGTTGATGGATTTTCAAATTTTGTGCTAACCTTGCATCCCTGGAATAAATCCTACTTGATCATGATGGATAATCTTTTTGATGTATTTTTGAATTTGGTTTGCTAATTTTTTGTTGAGTATTTTTGCATGTATGTTCATCAGGGATATTGGTCTGTAATTTTCTTTTTTTGTGGTGTCTTTGCCTCATTTTGGTATTAGGGTGATTGTAGCCTCATATAGTGAGTTTTGAAATATTTCCTCCTCTTCTACTTTTTGGAAAACTTTAAGGAGTATACATATTAAGTCTTCACTAAATGAGTGATAAAATTCAGTAGTGAAGCCATCTGGTTCAAGAGGTTTGTTCTCAGGTAGTCTTTTTCTGACCAATTCAATTTTGTGGTACATACTTTGTTCAGATTTTCTGTTTCTTCCTAGGTCAGCCTTGGAAGGATGTATTCTTCTAGAAAGTTGTCCATTTCTTCTAGGTTATACAGTTTGTTAGCATATTATTTTTCATAGTATTCTCTCATAATTGTTTGTATTTCTGTGGTGTCCATAGTGTTTTTTCCGTTCTCATTTCTGATTCTGTTTATTATGTGTACACTCTATTTTTTTCTTGATAAGTCTGGCTAAGGGTTTATCTATTTTGTTTATTTACTCGAAGAAGCAGCTCCTGCTTTCACTGATTCTTTCTATTTTTTTATTCTTCTCAATTTTATTTATTTCTGCTCTAATCTTTATTATGTCGCTCTTTCTTCTGACTTTGGGCCTCATTTGTTCTTTTTCTAGTCTCGTTAAATGTCAGTTTAGACTGTTCATATGGGTTTGTTCTTCTTTCCTGAGGTAGGCCTGTATTGCAACATACTTCCCTCTTAGCACGGCCTTCACTGCATCCCACAGATTTTGCAGTGTTGAATTATTGTTGGCATCTGTCTCCATATATTGCTTGTTCTCTGTTTTTAATTGTTCAATGATCCATTGATTATTTAGGAGCATATTGTTAAGCCTCCATGTGTTTGTGGCCTTTTTCGTTTTCTTTGCATAATTTATTTCTAGTTTCATACCTTTGTCACCATCTGATAAGCTGGTTGGTACAATTTCAATCTTTTTTAATTTACTGAGGCTCAATTTGTGGACTAGTATATGATTTATTCTTGAAAATGTTCCATGTGCACTTGAGAAGAATGTGTATCCTGTTGCTTTTGGGTGTAGTATTCTGTAGATGTCTGTTAGGTCCGTCTGTTTTAATGTGTTGTTCAGTGCCTCTATCTCTTTACTTATTTTTTATCTGGTTGTTCTGTCCATTGGAGTGAGTGGTGAGTTGAAGTCTCCTAAAATGAATGCATTGCATTCTATTTCTCCCTTTTAATTCTGTTAGTATTTGTTTCACATATGTATGTGCTCCTGTGTTGGGTGCATAGATATTTATAAAGGTTATATCCTCTTGTTGGACCTACACTTTACCATTATGTAATGTCCTTTGTCTTTTGTGACTTTCTTTGTTTTGAAATCTATTTTGTCTGATACAAGTACTGTAATGCCTGCTTTATTCTCTCTATTAGTTTCATGAAATATCTTCTTCCATCCCTTAACTTTTAGTCTGTGTATATCTTTGGGTTTGAAGTGAGTCTCCTGTCAGCAGCATATAGATGGGTCCTGTTTTTATCCATTCAGTGACTCTACGTGTTTTGATTGGCACATTCAGACTACTTATATTTAGGGTGATTATTGATAGATGTATACTTACTGCCATTGCAGGCTTTAGATTCGTGGTTACCAAAGGTTCAAGGGTAATTCCCTTACTATGTAATAGTCAAATTTAACTCACTTAGTATGCTATTACAAACACAGTCTAAAATTTTGTTTTTTTTTTCTCCATTTTCTTCCTCCTCCATTCTTTACATACTAGATATCATATTCAGTACTCTTTATCCTTTGACTGACTTTGGGGGTAATTGTTTTGATTTAGGACCTCCTTAGTAATTAATTGTTCTACTTTCTTTGTTTTGGTTTTATTTCCTCTGGGAACAGCTTTAAGAACACTTCCATCTATAGCAGTCCCTCCAAAATACACTGTAGAGGTGGTTTGTGGGAAGTAAATTCTCTTAGCTTTTGCTTATCTGGAAATTGTTTAATCCCTCCTTCAAATTTAAATGATAACCTTGCCGAGTAAAGTATTCTTGGTTTGAGGCCCTTCCGCTTCATTGCATTAAATATATCATGCCACTCCTTTCTGGCCTGTAAGTTTTCTATTGAGAAGTCTGATGATAGCCTAATAGGTTTTCCTTTGTATGTGAACATTTTTCTATCTCTGGCTGCTTTAAATAGTCTATCTTTATCCTTGATCTTTGCCGTTTTAATTATTATATGTCTGGGTGTTGTCTTCCTTAGTTCCTTTGGGTTGGCAGATCTGTGTACCTCCATGGCCTGAGAGACTATCTCCTCCCCAGGACTGGGGAATTTTTAAGCAATTACCATCTCAAAGACACTTTCTATCCCTTTTTCTCTCTCTTCTTCTTCTGGTAGCCATATAATGCAAAAATTGTTACGTTTGGATTGGTCATATAGTTCTCTTAATATTCTTTCATTCCTAGAGATCATTTTTCTCTCTGTGCCTCAGCTTATTTGTATTCCCATTCTCTAATTTCTATTCCATTTACTGTCTCCTCTAGTACATCTAATCTGCTTTTAAATCCCTCTGTTGTATGTTTCACTTCAGATATTTAGTTCTTTAATGATTGAATCTCAGTTCTGAATTAGTCCCTGAATTCTCAAATATATTTCCGTAGCTCCATGTGCATGTTTATGATTTTTATTTTAAAATCTTTTCAGGAAGATTGATGAGTTCAGTATCACTTGGTCCTTTTTTTCTGGTGTTTGTGAAATTTTCATTTGAACCCAGTTCCTTTGATGTTTCATATTTGTATGTGGTGTCCTCTAGTGCCCAGAAGCTCTACTCTCTCCTGCTGCTCGGGCCCTGGAGTGATATCAGGGGTCACCGGGGAGTGCCGCTGCTGCCTGGGGGAAGGAAAGTGCTGTTTCCAGCTTCCCAACTTCTGTGCCTGTCTCGACTGCCAGAACCAGTGGGCCGAGCGTACAGGTGTAAGACTCTATGCTTTGTGTTTATAGCTGCTATAGGTGGAGCCTCCCTCTGGCTGGCCTGACTCCAGGGTAGGGGCTGCTGGTTTGTGAGCCAGTGCTGGCCAGCTGGGAGGAAGGCACAGCATCATGATTGGGTGCCTCAAAGCTGTGTATCCAGCCAAGGTAATGGAGCACCTGAAGCTCCTAAAAGTTCCCTGCCTGCTTTGCAGAGTACACCCAGACAATTTTTGCCACCTGTACTTTCTCCTTAGAAGCAAGCTCTGTGCGCTCCTTGCCTCTTTAGCAGCCCTCTGACTGTTAGGAAGTCTCTCAGACTGCTTGCCTTTCTTTTGTTCCAGAGCAGCTGGTTGTGGATAACTGTCCTCCACAAACAGCAGAAATCTCAGTCTCTCCAACTATTCTGCCTGACTTAGCTTTCCAACCCCCCCAATCTCCAGAGTACCATGTAATGTAGCTTCATGCTCCCAGAGCATATTCCAGGGCTGGGTGTCCTACACCCCATCCCCACTCTATTTCTTTTCCTCTCACTGGTGAGCTGGGGTGGGGGAAAGGCTGGGTCCCACCAGATCATGGCTTTGTTATGTTACTCTGTTCCGTGAGGTCTGTTCTTTCTCCAGGTGTATGCAGTCTGGCGCAGCCTTCTTTCCTGTTGCTCTTTCAGGATTAGTTGTTTTAACTATATTTTCATATTATATGTGGTTTTGGGGAGGAGGCCTCTGTCTCACCTCTCATCTTTCACCTCTCTCTCACCTCTCACGCTGCCATCTTTAATCTCTGCCCTCACTAAATATATTTTTATACTATATTTTGTATAGTCAATGTATTTTTTTAATTGCTACTATTTTATTTTTTTAATTTTTTTTTAAACTTGTTAAGAATTTATTTTTTGTTGTTTTTTAGACAGAACGTAATACCTATCAAAGGGAAAAAAAATTATGTTTTTTTTTCTTTACCCCTTTCATCAGGTCCCCCCCAAACCCCATTACAGTCACTGTCCATCAGCGTAGTGAGATGCCATAGAGTCACTACTTGTCCTCTTTGGGTTGTACAACCCTCCCCGTACCCCCCTAACATTACATCTGCTAATTGTAATGTCCCTTTATCGCCGCTGCCCCTCCCTTCCCACCCATCCTCCCCAGTCCGTTTCCCTTTGGTAAATATTAGTCCGCTCTTGGGTTCTGTGAGTCTCCTGCTGTTTTGTTCCTTCAGTTTTTTTCTCAGTTTTTAGACTCCACATATGTGTGAAATCATTTAGTACTTGTCTTTTTCAGCTTGGCTTATTTCACTGAGCATAATACTCTCTAGCTCCATCCACGTTGTTGCAAATGGGAGGATTTGTTTTCTTCTTATGTCTGTATAATATTCCATTGTGTATATGTACCACCTCTTCTTTATCCACATATTCATCTACTGATGGACACTTAGGTTGCTTCCATTTCTTGGCTATTGTAAATAGTGCTGCGATAAACATAGGGGTGCATCTGTCTTTTTCAAACTGGGCTGCAGCATTTTTAGGGTAAATTCCTACGAGTGGAATTCCTGGGTCAAATGGTATTTCTCTTTTGAGTTTTTTGAGGAACCTCCATACTGCTTTCCACAATGGTTGAACTAATTTGCATTCACACCAGCAGTGCAGGAGGGTTCCCTTTTTTCCACATCCTCGCCAACATTTGTTGTTGTTTGTGTTTTGGATGTTGGCCATCCTCACTGGTGTGAGGTGGTATCTCATTGTGGTTTTAATCTGCATTTCTCTGATGACTAGTGATGTGGAGCATCTTTTCATGTGCCTGTTGGCCATCTGAATTTCTTCTTTGGAGAAGTGTCTATTCATGTCCTCTGCCCATTTCTTAATTGGATTATTTGCTCTTTGTTTGTTGAGGTGCGTGAGTTCTTTATATATTTTGGATGTCAACACCTTATCAGATATGTCATTTATGAATATATTCTCCCATACTGTAGGAAATCTTTTTGTTCTACTGATGGTGTCCTTTGCTGTACAGAAGCTTTTCAGCTTCATATAGTTCCACTTGTTCATTTTGCTTTTGTTTCCCTTGCCTGGGGAGATACATTCATGAAGAAGTCGCTCATGTTTATGTCCAAGAACTTTTTGCCTATATTTTTTTCCAAGAGTTTTATGGTTTCATGAGTTACATTCAGATCTTTGATCCACCTTGAGTTAACCTTTGTGTATGGGGTTAGACAGTAGTCCAGTTTCATTCTCTTACATGTAGCTGTCCAGTTTTTCCAACACCAGCTGCTGAAGAGGCCATCATCTCCCCCATGTATATCCAAGGCTCCCTTATCAAATATTAATTGACTGTATGTGTTTGGGTTGATGTTTGGATTTTCTATTCTATTCCCTGATCTGTGGGTCTATTTTCGTATCAATACCAAATTTTCTTGATTACTGTGGCTTTGTAGTAGAGCTTGAAGTCAGGGAAAGTAATTGCCCCTGTTTTATTCCTCCTTCTGAGGATTGCTTTGGCTATTTGAGGTCTTTGGTGGTGCCATATGAATTTTGGAATTATTTGTTCGAGTTCATTGAAGAAAACTGTTGGTAGTTTGATAGGGATTGTGTTGAATCTGTAGATTGCTTTGGGTAATATAGCCATTTTGATAATATTTATTCTTCCTAACCAAGAGCATGGGATGCATTTCCATTTGTTAGTGTACTCTTTAATTTCTCTTAGGAACGTCTTGCAGTTTTCAGAGTACAGGTCTTTCACTTCCTTCATTAGGTTTATTCTTAGGTATTTTATTCATTTTGATGCAATTGTGAATGGAATTGTTTTTCTGATTTCTCTTTCTGTTAGTTCATCATTAGTGTATAGGAAAGCAACAGATTTCTGTGTGTTAATTTTGTAACCTGCAACTTTGCTGAATTCAGATATTAGTTCTAGTAGTTTTGGAGTGGAGTCTTTAGGGTTTTTTACGTACAATATCATATCATCTGCAAATAGTGACAATTTGACTTCTTCTTTACCAATTTGGATTCCTTGTATGTCTTTGTTTTGTCTGATTGCCGTGGCTAGGACCTCCAATACTATGTTGAATAACAGTGGGGAGAGTGGGCATCCCTGTCTTGGTCCCGATCTTAGATTAAAAGCTTTCAGCTTCTCGCCGTTCAGTATGATGTTAGCTATGGGTTTGTCATATATGGCCTTTATGATGTTGAGGTACTTGCCCTCTATACCCATTGTGTTGAGAGTTTTAATCATGAATGGATGCTGAATTCTGTCAAATGCTTTTTCAGCATCTATGGAGATGATCATGTGGTTTTTGTTCTTCTTTTCGTTGATGTGGTGGATGATGTTGATGGATTTTCGAATGTTGTACCATCCTTGCATCCCTGGGATGAATCCCACTTGATCATGGTGTATGATGCTCTGGATGTATTTTTGAATTCGCTTTGCTACTATTTTGTTGAGTATTTTTGCATCCACGTTCATCAGGGATATTGGTCTATAGTTTCCTTTTTTGGTGAGGTCTTTGCCTGGTTTTGGTGTTAGAGTGATGCTGGCTTCATAGAATGAGTTTGTAATTATTCCCTCCTCTTCTATTTTTTGGAAAACTTTAAGGAAAATGGGTGTTATTTCTTCTCTATAGGTCTGGTATAATTCAGAGGTGAATCCATCTGGTCTAGGGGTTTTGTTCTCGGGTAGTTTTTTGATTATTGCTTCAATTTCGTTGCTGGTGATTGGTCTGTTTAGTTTTTCTGTTTCGTGTTTGGTCAGTTTTGAAGGTTGTATTTATCTAAAAATTTGTCCATTTCTTCTAGGTTTTCCAGCTTGCTACCACATATATTCTCATAGTATTCTCTTATAATTCTTTTCATTTCTGTGGGATCCGTCGTGAATTTTCCGTTCTCATTTCTGATTCTGTTTACGTGTGTCGATTCTCTTTTTCTCTTAATGAGTCTGGCTAGGGGTTTATCTATTTTGTTTATTTTTTCAAAGAACCAGCTCTTGGTTTCATTGATTTTTTTCTATTGTTTTGTTCTTCTCAATTTTATTTATTTCTTTTCTGATCTTTATTATGTCCCTCCTTCTGGTGACTTTGGGTCTCATTTGTTCTTCTTTTCCAACTTCAGTAATTGTGTCTTTAGACTATTCGTTTGGGAATGTTCTTCTTTCTTTAGGTAGGCCTGGATTGCAATATACTTTCCTCTTAGAACTGCCTTTGCTGCGTCCCACTGACGTTGTGGCTTTGTGTTGTTGTTGTCATTAGTCTCCATATATTCTTTGATTTCTGTTTTGATTTGGTCGTTAACCCATTGATTAATTAGGAGAATCTTTGAAGTCTCCATGTATTTGTGAGCCTTTTTGTTTTCTTTCTAAAGTTTAATTCTAGTTTAATACCTTTATGATCTGAGAAATTGGTTGGTCAAATTTCAATATTTTCGAATTTACTGAGGTTCTTTTTGTGGCCTAGTATGTGGTCTATTCTGGAAAATGTTCCATGTGCACTTGAGAAGAATGTGTATCCTGTTGCTTTTGGCTGTAGAGTTCGGTAGATGTCTGTTAGGTCCATCTGTTCTAGTGTGTTGTTCAGGTCCTCTGTGTCTTTACTTATTTTCTGTCTCGTTGATCTGTCCTTTGGAGTGAGTGGTGTGTTGAAGTCACCTAAAATGAATGCATTGCTGTCTGTTTCCTCCTTTAATTCTGTTAGTATTTGTTTCACAAATGCCGGCGCTGTTGTGTTGGGTGCATATATATTTAAAATGGTTATATCCTCTTGTTGGACTGACCCCTTTATCATTATGTAATGTCCTTCTTTATCTCTTGCTACTTTCTTCGTTTTGAAGTCTATTTTGTCTGATACAAGTACTGCAACACCTGCTTTTTTCTCCTTGTTATTTGCATGAAATATCTTTTTCCATCCCTTCACTTTTAATCTGGGGATATCTTTGCATTTAAGGTGAGTTTGTTGTAGGCAGCATATAGATTGGTCTTGCTTTTTTATCCATTCTATTACTCTGTGTCTTTTGATTTGTGCATTCAGTCCATTTACGTTTAGGGTGATTATCGAAAGATATGTACTTATTGCCATTGCTGGCTTTAGATTCGTTGTTACCAAATGTTCAAGGGTTGCTTCTTTACTATCTAACAACCTAACTTAACTTTCTTTTTAAGTTATTGTAAACACAGTCTGATGTTTCTTTATTTCTCTCCCTTCTTATTCTTCCTCCTCCATTCTTTATATACTAGGTGTTTTATACTTTGTCTTTACTTAGTGTTTGATGGTCTGCTTTCTTCGCTATGATTTTATTTTTTTGGTGGCAGCTTTTTAGCTGTAAGTGTGCTTCCCTCTAGAGCAGTTCCTTTAAGATGTCCTGTAGAGGTGGTTTATGGAAGGCAAATTCTCTCAACTTTTGCTTGTCTGGAAATTGTTTAATCCCTCCGTCATATTTAAATGATAATCATGCTGGATACAGTATTCTTGGTTCGAGGTCCTTCTGTTTCATTGTGTTAAATATATCATGCCGTCCTCTTCTAGCCTGTAAGGTTTCTGTTGAGAAGTTTGATGTTAGTCTGATGGGTTTTCCTTTGAAGGTGATTTTTTTCTTTCTCTAGCTGCCTTTAATACTCTGTCCTTATCTTTGATCTTTGCCATTTTAATTATTATGTGTCTTGGTGTTGTCTTCCTGGGGTCCCTTGTGTTAGGAGATCTGTGGGCTTCCATGGACTGCGAGACTATTTCCTTCCCCAGCGAGGGGAAGTTTTCAGCAATTATTTCTTCAAAGACACTTTCTATCCGTTTTTCTCTCTCTTCTTTCTATGGTACTCCTATAATGCAAATATTGTTCTGTTTCGATTGGTCACACAGTTCTCTTAATATTCTTTCATTCCTAGAGATCCTTTTATCTCTCTCTGCCTCAGCTGCTCTGTGTTCTTCTCTGATTTCTATTGCATTAACAGTCTCTTGCATCTCGTCCAGTCTGCTTCTGAGCCCGTCGATGGCTTGTCTGATTTCTACATTGTCTTTCGTCACTTCCCTCACTTCCTCCCTTAGGTCTTCCATATTTCTCCATACATCCATCAGCATGGTTATGACGTTTATTCTGAATCTTTTTCAGGAAGATGCTCCATTTCCATCCCTTCAGATTCTTTCTCAGAGACTGTCTGGATCTTGGTGATTTTTGTCTGTATCATGTTCTTCTGTCTTGTCATGTTGATAGGAGTGGTCGCTGGTAGGTGCCACAAATGTCACTTGGGTTTAAAAAAAAAAAGAAAAAACAACCAAAAAAAACAAGCAAGCCAAAAAAGAAAAAGAAGAGAAAGAAAAGAGAGAAAGAAGAAAGAAAGAAGTAAAAGAAAAGGAAGGTGAAAAAAAAAGAAAAAAAAAGGCAAGAAATAAAACAAACGAGCAAAAATAAAAAAGCCCCCTGGAGTGGATTGTCTAAGCATGCTGTAGGTGTCGCTGTTGCTCCACTAATCCAGATTTGCGGCCTCGCCGCTCTTTGGCTGGGTTGGGAATGAATTGGAGGGTATTGTTTTCTGTATAAAGTTCCAGCGTTTCTGCTCCCTTCTCTCCATCAGCAGCAATGGGAACCGAAGTTCCCCAGGACTTCCAGCCTGCAGGGCTGAGCTCGCCGAGGCGATGGTGTTCCCTCGCTGGGCCCCCGCCTCTCCGAGACCGCTGCAAACGGTGCGTGCTTTTCTCTTGTCCCTGGGTGCTGGCTGCATGGTCCCGGCGCGTTCCCGGCTCTAAACCTGCACCTTCTGCCTCTCCAATGACCCATGCACCACGCGTCAGCACTCCCACGCAGACCACCGGGGCTGGTTATTTCGTGGACCTGCTCTTCCACTCCCTCCCGCCTCTGAATCCTCTCCTCCCGCAGGTGTGCTGGGGTGTGGGAGTGCTCAGGTCCTGATGGGTCGTGGCTCCGTATCTTATCCGCCTCTTGAGGTGCCGAGTTCTCTCGGGTGTAGCTGTACGCTGTGTGCTTTCTTGTGTATTCTGGTCTCTCTTTTAGGAGTTGTTGTATTTGCTTCATTTTCATAGATAAATATAGTGTTGGGAGGAGATTTCTGCCGCCCTGCTCACACCGCCATCTTCCCAGAAGTTCCTCTAGTCAATGTATTTTTAATTCTAGATTTTGATTGAATGGTTTAACTTGTACAGTGCTCAAAGCCAAGCTACTATGATGCCCGTGAAGTTGAATTTTCTTCTTTTAATTTAATTTTTATTGTAATAAAGTTACACAGTAAAGATATACAATATTATATTGGTTTCAGATGTACAACATAGTGACTTCATCTGTATACATTACTATATGCTTGTCACAATAAACGTAGTTACCCCATTACCATACCAAGGCATTACAATATTATAGTACTTCCATTCCTATGACTAACTTATTTTACAATTGGCAGTTTGTGTTCTTTATACTGTTTGTTCATTTAACTCATCCTCCCACTTTCTTCCTTATGGGAACCAATGGTCTGATGTCTGCATTTATGAGTCTGTTTATTTGTTTTGTCTTTTAGATTCTACATGTAGGTGAAAGACATATGGTATTTGTCTTTCTCTGCCTGGCTTATTTCACTTAGCATGACACCCACAAGGTCCATGCATGTTTTCAAAAATGACAAGATTTACTTCCTTTTTGTCTGAGTAATGTTCCATTGTCTATATGTAACATACCTTCTTTATCCATTCATCCACAAAGGACACTTGGGATACTTCCATATCTTTGCTAGTGTAAATAATACTTCAATGAACACATATATTTTTGAAATAGTGTTTTTGTTTTCTTTGGGTAAATACCCAGAAGTGGAATTATCTTCTTGAAGAACCAGCTGTTGGTTTCATTGATTCTTGTTTTCTATTGTTTTCTTAGTCTCTTTTTTATTTATTTCTTCTTTGATCTTTATTTATGTCCCTCCTCCTAATAATTTTAGGCTCTATTTCTTCTTTTATAATTTAGTTGTAGGTTAAATTGTTTATTTGAGCTTTTTCTTATTTCTTGAAGTAGGTCTTTATTGCTATAAAATTTCCTCTTAGAACCACTTTTGTTGCATCCCACATATTTTAATGCAAGGGAGTGAAGTGATTAAGGGCTGTCCAAGGGCATTCAGTGGAAGCAGAGAACGTCATGGGCTAGGGCCTCACAAAATGCTCCGTGAGAATAATGCCACTTAATAGAAGATCAGAGGAATGGATTAGACTAGGAGAGCAGAGAGAGTGGTCACTTCAAACCAGCAGTGTAAGTGAAAGGGCATGAAGGTAGGAAGGAATAAAAGAGGTGTGCATAGAAGGCAGAAACATCCATCGTTATATTTCTACCTTCTTCTCTCCAGGAAACTTTGATTAGTCAATGTAGTAAGTCACTTTTTTCTTACATCACTTGAAATCTAATCTAAGAGAAACCAGATAGTAATATGAGAGTTAGAATAATGAGCTCCACCAGTGGAAATGTCTTCAAAGCAAGATCTGGAATCATTCCATTAAATGTTTCTGGGAAGAGCAACAGTGACATTTTAAAAAATGAACCAGAACTACTTTACTGGGGATTGTAAAATATTGACAAAAAGGAATTTCTGTCTATATCAAAAGGACTTAAATCTGATAATGCTAATGTAAAATTTACTAAGGTCTTTCCCTACTGCTTTAGTTGGGTACTTAAAAATCATATTTCATGTATTTTTAATTAAGATAGAACACTTTTTTTTTGTTACTCCAGTGGCGAATGAGAACAATTTAGAGTTTCTTCAAGCTCTTGTATGATAAAGCTGGCCTCTGAGGAACCTATTGCTGCCATTTACATATTTTACATCTATTTTAGTTCTTGAAACTACAGTCATTTGTTATACCCAAACAGAAATTATATAAGGTGGATAGTGTTATTTTCACATTTAAAAATGTAAATATCTACTGGAGTCTGAAATGGCACTATTTATAGTATATTTTTAGGGCCTAGGGTGGTGGTCTATAGACAAAAGAAGTAAATTACACTTCTAGATGAGATCAAAGATCTTAAGAAGCAAACTGCTGTAATACATTACAGTATAATATTATTAATATTAAAATAATGGTGAATTTGAGGGAGACACAAAGTGTTCCAGCTGCAACTCCTGCCATCCAGCATGGAGTGGCTTAGAGGTGGATGGCTTCCTATGGCTACTCACCTGAACATCGGCTGCCAGGTCCCTTTTGTTTCCCAGTTACTCTGTTAGAATACTTACTTTGTAAACAGGCCTCAAACTTGGAGGAAGTTACAGTCCTCTGAAAGGAAATCTGTAAAATATGAAGACTGTTTCCCTATCTGCTACTGAAAATCTGATTTGGGTTTTTGAGCCTTTTTATAAAGTGTAAAGGGGTCTAGTCATGGCCTGTGTGAATCATTAGAGATCAGACCTCATACAGTCTAGAGAGTGTCACCTGTACTCCCGACAAGATGCCCTTCGTGTCCTGTCACCATTCCTCCCTGCCCGTAGCACAAAATCATACCTTATCATGTGGAAGCGTGGATTCAGAAGTATTTAATTAATATCCAGAATATTTAATATTTAACTTAATATTTAATTAAATATTCAGCAATATTTAATTAGCACCTAAGAGGTGTCAGGTGCTACTGGAGGCCCTCGGTGTTAACTTGCTAAGACCCAGCACTTAGTGAGTACATTATCTCAAAGAAGAGAAAAGATTTAAACAAGTAAATCAATAGATGAACATGTAAGTTAAAGTATTGGTGAGTCCTCTTAAGGAAGAAAAAAAGAGAGAGAAGAAATGTTAGTGTGGGTTCTTACCTTAACCTGCATGTTTGTGGAAGACCTCTCCAATAATATGGCACTTCAGGCTGAGGCCGGAAGGATGAGAAGCAGACTGCCCTCTGAAAGTGGACTGAAGACCCTTGGCTCAGAGCATCAGCTGTGGATGCCTTGAGGTGGGAGGAGCTTGACAGGCTGTGGAAGAAGGACACGAAGGAAGATCAGAATGTCAAAGGGAGATGTGGAAGCCAGCAGAGCCAGATCATGTAGGGCCAGGCCAGCAAATGTGAATATTATTATATTTCTCTGGGAAGCCACACTAGGGTTACAAGCAAAGGGGCTACAGAATCTGATTAAAGTTTAAAATATTATTCCCACTTAATCAAAACAAAAAACAAACAACCCAATTTTTTTAAATGACCAAAGATTTGAATAGACATTTCTTCCAAGGTCCACAGATAGCCAATAGACACACGAAAAGATGCTCAACATATGAATCATTATGGAATACAAATTAAAATCACAATAAAATATAATTTCATACCTATCAGGATGGCCATCATTAAAAATAAATAAATAAATAAAAAGAAGTGCTGGTGAGGAGGTGGAGATACTGGAATCCTTGTGCACTGCTAGCAGCAATTTAAAATGGTCCGTCCACTGTGGAAAACAGTATGGTAGTTGCTCAGAACCTCCCGTTTCCTTCTCACAGAGCCCTTCTCCAAATACAAAAACTGGCGCTTTCCCTCCACTGGCTTGCTGTCTGTTGCTCCTGCAGTTGGCCCCGGCCCTTTGACTACCTTACCGTAGGCTTGGTTCCCCAGCCTGCTTCTGAATTTTGGTCCACACCCGTGGACACCCTTCTACCTTCCCACACTCTCCTCTTGGGACTTCCCTCTGGCTCCCACGCCATTTGACCAGGCCCAACAGACACCCTCCAGTGGCAGTGCTGCCTCAGACACAGAAATCACCAGCCAGCCTGCCCTGAGGGTCCGAGGCTCATCCCAATATGAAAGCCTTCCTTGTGCTGTGGAGCTGCCCCCCACCAGCCCACACGCGGCGCCCCTAGTGAGCAGTAGCACGGAGCCACTACCTTTGACAGCTCTTTCCAGTTCGAAAACTGGCAGCTCCAGTTCTAGTCCCAGCCTCAACCTCTACTCCAGGCCAGCCAGTTTGGACAGCCCCAGTTAGCTTTTGGGGGTTCATCACCCACCATTTCCACCTAGGGTACCCTTGCCAGCAGCCAGCCGGCCTCTAATGGCACCCCAAACTGTTTTTCCCTCTGTCATGACACTGCTTCTGGCTTTAGAGCTGCCACCAACATGCCTGCTGCGGTGGCCGACACTGGGCTCGGCTTTTGGCAGCGCACCTCCAAACCTCTCGGGCTGGGGGACTGCAGCACCTAAGGGCTTTGGGAGCGGAGGGGCCGCCCCAGGCCTGAACTCCAGCACCAGAGTGATCTGCCTTCCAGCAGAGATGACTGAGGCCTCCAGCTCCACAAGCCTGTTGGGGAAGCTTGGGCCAGACTCCCTGGGCCCCAAGCTAGAGGACTCCCAGTTGGCCGTGAAACCCAGCACCACCAAGCATGATCCTGTGTTTCAAAGCACTGATGTCCCTGTCTTTAGTGAGAGCCCCAAGAGCCATCCAGGCAGAGCCTCTCATGGCACGTGGAAGGCCCAGTACCACTGAAAGCAGTGCCGTTTAGGTGCATATCCACTGCAGCCTTTACTTCTTAGCAACCCTGGCTCTGGTGTGGGAACAGCAAGAGCAGCCTTGCCTTAGGGCTCCCTCATCACCTTTCCCGGGCTTTGTTGGAGACAGAACTGTTGGGACATCAACCAGTTCAGTTTCCTCTTGGGTCAACACCCAAGATCCCAGGGTCTAGGAAATGAATGCTAGCCTAAGAGAACAGCTGCCTGAAGAAATAGCCAGCATGCACTTGTCCTCCAGCCCTGTCTGGCTGGTATGCAAAGCTATCCCTGATCTCTGCATTCCTCTAGTAAGCTGTAAGTCCATGGCCTCTAAGAACTGGGGAAAGGCAGAATGAAGCCACACAAAAGTCCATTCATTGCCATGAATGAGATCCACTGTTAAGCCTGGAGAAAGATATGTACACATGGCCAACCTGTCTACCCTGCCCAGACCTGTTTTCAGTGGAAGCTGAGTTAGAGATTCCCTTCCTGCTTTTCCCTGGAAGCCAACCTGCTGGAGGGCAGGTAAGACATTCTTCTCTTTGCATCTTTGCAAAGGAGGATTAGTCTCCCGAAACCTTTGTCTTGCTTGGTCTGGTTGGAAGAAGAGTCACATTCCTCTGGGCCTGAGGTTTGGCACATATTCCTACCCAGTACTTTTGAAGAGTACTGGGGCAGAGGATCATGAAACCAGCCTTGGCTGGGGAGCTGCCCCTGAGGGAGCCCAGCACGCCACAGTCGTGGACCCACTCTCCCCAACAAGTCAGTCAGCTCCTTCTCGGTGGGACAGCATTCGATTCCTGCTCCCCTCCCAGAAGATTTATCCCAACACTGGGGTAGCAAGAGGCTGTTAGCCTGGCAGACTCAAGTCAGAGTGGCCTTGAAACGGGAGGAGGAGGCCCTTGGCTTGTTTCCCACCAGCCAGAGCACCAGTGCTGCCTATCGTCCCCTCCCCTGGTTTCCTCCTGAAACCCTTGTCTGTCTTGTACATATTTTATAAGTAGAGCCTTATTATTTCTTTACATAACTCTCATGTATCTGCTCTGTAAATGTGGACAAAATATTGACCTTCTGAATGGTATCATATGAAGTGAGATTTAATCGTTTAAAGTTCATGGGTCTTAACTAATGGCATGTGAAAAGTTGCTCAGTTTGATGGCCTCAAGTGAATATTCTAAAAGTGCTCTAAGTTTAAGGGGTGGAGCCCTGGATAAAGCCAGCCGTGGGGCAGGGAGGGAAGGGCAGGGTGACTCATCCCTGCCTGGGGGAACTGCTGCTTCTCACTCACATCTAGGCCCTCTGAGCTGGCTGATCATCCCCAGGGTACACGAGGAATCCAAACTCCACACAGGCTTTTTTAATGCAGCAATTTCTCTCTCTTTTTTTTTTTTTTGCTTCTTTTAATTTAGACATAGGCAAATTACTCACTCACGCTCGCATCTTACTAGAGAGTAGGGACCCAGCATCAGTGTTCCTGAACTGAGGCAAACAAAGCAAGAAAGCACACTGCTGCATATAAATCAATGAAAATTATAGTCATCTTACAGATGGAGGGGAGGCAAGCAGTAGGTATTGACCTCTACTCTTTACATATTTTTATTTTATTAAAACATGTAATGTACAATGGTTTCATGTTAGCCCCTGTGCTAGACATGGGGTATGTAGATATGAGAGACAACTCTTTTTCTGGAGGAGTTTACAATATAGCAGGAGAGACAGATGAAGAAGCAGCAGTTACAGCTTAAGGAATAAGTGTTAAGCGGAGTATCTAACTAAAGCTGGGCAGATGAGACTGGAGCTGAGACTTGAAGAAGGAGCAGGAAGCACCAGGGAGTGAAGGACTATTT